>JAQIWS010000832.1:0-15407 GCA_034696085.1 Stigmatogaster subterranea | reverse complement strand
CAGTTTCAGCAGCAGTTTCTCTCACTAAGCCAGCCTTTTTTGTGTAAAATGAATTCAAGCTCACACAACAATTACACAACAATTATCAGAGAAAATGTTGTCAAGCACGCAATGTCTTTAGATATATCACGAAATCACGCTATGCAGGACTCGATTATTCGAAATAATTCACATAAAAAGATGCACGGCTGAAAGAAAAAGCAAAGCGTCTTTCCACTAAACACGACTACTGAACAACTAACTCTAGTATGCTTCCTTCTGCTAACGAGTTTGCAAGAGCGTGTTTGTAGTAGAAATGAAAATTTTAGAAGCACGATTTTCTATAGTTGCACATGTCTATCTATAACTTTAAACAAATCGCACTTGTACTGGAAATGGCTACAATATTAACTAAAAGGCACGACCGTCTGTTGCTGAGAACAGCAAACGTTAACTTTAAAGAACAAGCACTTAACTGGAAATATTAACTTTAGAGGTGTGACTCCTTTTAGTTGCATGCGTGTCTAACTTTAAATAATTCACATTTGTAGTAGAAATGGCTATAGTACTAACCTTGGAGGTGTTAACTTTAAAAGAGCACGCATTTTTATTGGAAATATTAACTTTAGAGACGGGACTATTTATAGTTGCACACGTTTTAATTTAAAACGATTCGCATTTGTTGTGCCTTTAAAGTTAATAGATTTATGTTGCTGCACATGATATCTTTAAATGATGAGCAGTGTGCAGGTTCTAATGTTATAAACAAAATTTTAATCTAGAAAAAATATTGAGTAAATTTACAATTTGTTAGTTCCTCTGCCTTTTACCGAGCAGACTCATCAAGGGGCTATCTAGGACCAGTGTTTTCTTGGTAATCTATCTACATTCTACTCTTACGATTTCGGTACACATTTTGCTTAATATTTGCTCATCGACCTTTACTGATTCGATGGTTTTACCAGGGTTTTTTGGGTAAGATATTCTATCCGCTTACTTATGAGAAAGACGTTATAGCTATCAATAGATTGCGATGGTTCACTCTCCGTTTATGATTTATCGAGTATTTGTCACGCGCGCTCAAGGATGTCACTGTCCCCAGAATCCTCGGTGATATGGTAGTGACCTCATACTTTCAAGTTAAACATTCATCACTTAGTTTCTTTCCACCGCTCACTACAGAGCCCCATTCTATCGTTCTATCATTCTGCGTCTGGTTTGCCTCCGTTTGTGGCCCCGTATGAGCTAATTGACATCGACGAAACCGTTGCCCATCCTTGCTGTCTTCTCGTCTCTACAACAACTTGGTGGATTCAGAGAAAACAGGTCGACGATATCTCATTGGAATTGATTTCTCTTCGAGGCTTGTATGAGGCAGTTCTAGAAATTGCTAGTGAGACAATCTTACACAAAATAACAATTCAAATACTCTACAACAGTTCTCAAACACGCTTCACTAACCACGTATTTTGTCCGTTCTGGGAGCGGCTGCTGAGACAATCTCACACAAAACAACAATTCAAACAATCTACTACACTTCTCAAACACGTTTCAGTAACCATGTATTTTGTCCAATGATTGGCACAACAATGTGCGTTAAACAGTAACATGTTGTCAAAGCGGCTGTAGGTAATTTAAAAAAGATAGAGACTTCTTTAATTGCAAAATAAGGACTAATGGACGTGTCGAGAATATCTATTAGCCTACAAGTTTTTGCCGCAGGTAATTGAAGCATTGTTTTGTTGATGTACTAACATAAATTTTAATATATTTTTTGATGATGGTGAACTACAGTAAGAACAATAAGGATTTTAAAATCTTAGAAAAAATAAATTATACGTTTAATATATTTTTGTAAATAACGTTGATCTAATCAGTAATACAAAGGATTTTAAATAACATTAAAAAAAACAACTGATATGAAGTACAAACGGTGCAAAAAGTCGATACGCAGTGGGAAGTTCAAGAGTATTTTTGAACATAAAGTTTATGATTTATTAATGAAAATATATCCGTTCCAATTTGAAGTAAATGTATATCCCGATTGGTTACGCTCTCCGTACACAGGTAGAAAATTGCAGCTCGATTTGTACTGCAACGACATTAATTTCGCTGTGGAAGTACAGGGTCCGTGGCATAGTTCTCTGCAACAGAGTTTCCGTGATTTTGTTAAACGGAATATATGTGATGAACACAATACGAAATTATTTTATGTTTACACTGACACGCTACAGAAAGACATTCAAAAAATAAGAAAGTTTATTAATGAACAAGACATAAATAAATAAATAAAAAAAATTCTTCCAATCAATTTCAATAACATCTGTGAAATTAAATTTAAATTGGGTGCAACACTATAAGCAGTGTGGTCAAATGTCAGAACAGCAATATCAACAACATCACTTATATCATCAGAGACAAAGCGCTATGCCGGTACGAGAAACATGGGAGCAATTAGTAAGCACACAACCAATTTTAGAATCGCAACGTAGTCTTCCATTTATAAATGTTTTTGCCGAATCTAACAACGAGGGAAATCTTGTAAGTGTGTCTCATATGGAAGAGTCCTCAATTCCAGAGATGTTACAAAATATCCCTTCAATGCTAAATCTAGAAGATTCGTTAGAAGAACTAGAAAAGAAGCCAATTGCGAAGTCATCAAAAGCTACATATGTAAAATTAATAACGAAATTTTTCAATTTTCTAAAAAAAAATACTTTAGATGTAACAACGGACAATGTAAAAATGTACATTGAGAAAGAATATAAAAACCTTGCCAAAAATACTAAACGTTTAGTTACAATGGCTATCAATACGTATGTGCTAAAACCATCGAATCTTAAAACTTTGAGAATTCCCAGAGCATACAGAGGCCTATCAACGAAAAGAAACCATTATACCGATGATGAAATTTCTGGCCTTTTGTTAGAAGCAAAGCATGGCTATAACGACGACAATCTCTACCATTTATTGTCTATAGCGTCAAGGAGTGGTTTAAGAATTAATGAAATTTTACATTTAGTCTGTTTAGATGTGATAGAAGGGTGCCGAAAAGAACCTGTGGAATTATACGTAAGAAGTGGGAAAGGAGGAAAATCACGTACAGTTATAATCGCTAACAGTGACAAATCGTACTTTATAACTGAACTGCTACCTTTCGTTGGAACAATTGTGAATAAAAGACATTTTGTGTTTGTAACAAGTTACGACAATTGGCGGAAAAAATTAAAAGAATTATTACACAGATGTGGTATTTTCATAAAAGGAAAAGCGTTTCATGGTACCCGCAGTTACTTTTGTACCAAAAAGACAGCTTTAATGAGAGCAAAAAATGTTCACTACAGTCAACATTTAATGCAACAACTTTTAGGACATTCTAGTCTTAGGCAACAAAAAACATATATTCGTCCTGGAATTGACGAAATGCGTCAGTACGCACAACTTGTATAACGTGATAAAGACCACACGATATGTGGTATGGTGATTTTCTTTTACGTTACGCAGTACAATTATGCAATATGGCCAGCCGAGGCCAACTGTGGAACGCTAAGCCGTCCCGTTGAATGGGTCATATGCGCGCGTCGCAATAGCGAGGGCGAGAGCACAGTATAATGAAAGAACTAGTAGCGCAATGTGAGGCGGAACCTTTGATCTTTGAATGTACACCATGACGTCACCAAATTGCTCGATCTTCTGGTAACGATTAGTAGATTAGACTGGTTATGACACTCCTCTTTTCCAGTTGGAATCGCGCCTGAAATGCCCACCAGGGCGGCGCTGCAGCGTAAATTGCTAACTTACAACTGCGTTGTAGAGTAAGAATCAACATGTTTTTGTACAGTTTTTTAATTATTTGATCAATATTTATTAATTTGGTGGTTGTAAACATTTCGTTTTGTGATAAGTTAAATTTATACTGTGTAAAATTTTGATTAAATTACAGTACAGGCATTAATTTTAAATTTGCAAATTCAAAGAACTAAAATTCTGAGGTGCTGACTTCAGAATTTTAATTTTGGTTCTAAGCATGGAAGAAACTAAATTTAAATCCAGTATAATTTGGCTTCGTTTGTATTGTATTTATTGCGATTTTTCTTTTGTTTTCGTTTTTGAATTAGTTTGTTTTGTTTGTCGACATGGTGTAAAATGTTAGCGACTTTTTAAATTAATTTTATTATGATCTATTCACGTGGTTGCGGGAAATATATTTCACTAAGATGCCTAAAACATGTTTACTTTTAAAACTTTTTTAAAAATTATCTTAATGATGGACAAACGTCAATTTGCAAATAGAATCTAATTTTAAGACTTCAATTAAAAAATGAGAGACCCCAAGTCTATAATTCCTACTTAGTTTGGCTTATTTCATGTTTTGATTACATTGTGCCCTTTCTTTTTTCTCCCGATTAACTTGCTTTACAAAAAAAAAAAACATTCTAGTTTGGAATGGTAAACAAATGAACCTGCTCCAGCTTTGAACCATTATTTCCTGACGTGCATCCAACATGAAAGCAATTTCCACTAACCATTTTACCATAGTATATCTAAAATTTAAATAATATTGCAAGTTTAACAATTGAACGCAATTGTTCACAGATCTTAAGGGGAGCAAACATTTTTTTTAATCTTTTAAAGTTGCAAAAGAATAAACAATCGTTTTACGTTTCCTTCTAGAGAGGTAAAAATCTCTTAAATTTGAAAAAGTTATCACCGCCACAGAGTTTATTGTCAGTTTGCATCGCTGATAATTTATTTATCATAAAAAATCTGCCTAACATATCTTCCGACATTTAATTTGACATTTAAAGTAATCTTACTGATTTAATTTACGCAAAATGCAAAAATAGAAAAAGCGCGTAAACTATTGTTGGTTAAATCAAAGATTGTACCAAGCGATCGTACTTATAAAATGGTAACGAGATAATAAAGTGCAATCACGTGGAACAATCTTTGATAGTTTATGCGCTTTTTTCTATTTTTGCGTTTGCCGCCAGAAATGCTTTGGAGAATACTCAGTCTCTAGTTTAAACAAATAGAGTAAATAAATTTAAGGAAAATTTGTAACGTTTTAGTGAGATGACAACGTGTTAAAATCAGAGAAATAATTCGGTATAGACAATTTTTAAGAGGGAAAAGAAAATATTAAAAAAAAATTTGCAACCCTTGAGAATCCAGAAAAAGTTAAAAAAGTACAAAGCAAGTACAAAGTAACTTAGCGTTTTTTGTTTTTTTCTAATTTTAACACGTGAACTAAGTATTAATTTCCAAATGACACAATGTAGTTGCAAAAAGATACATAAACAGTTAATTATTTTGATTTTCGCACTCTGACCTCGTTGTTAAAGTAGCGATATCGATGGTGGCGCCATCCAGCGAATCATTTCATTTCCGGTTTCTCTTTTTGCAGCCACCTAGCATGGAGTGTCATAACCAGTCTAATCTACTAATCGTGCCCGTACGTTGAGAATTAGTCAATGATATTGAAAGATACAAAGTTCAAAAAGTCGGTGTAAAGAAAGGTAAGATACATGTTACTTAACGTTCTTTTATTATCTACATAAGAAATCTATCTATACCTATATTTCTCAAAGTTTGTGTGTGTGTGTGTGTGAGTGTGTGTGTGTGTCCGCCTAAAGGCTTATTTATTTAAAGTCCAATTTTGGTGAAACTTAGCAGGGACACTTCTAATACAATTCTTAGATTAACTGCAGCAAAAAATTCGAACTTAATCAGTTACTTTTATGTAAAATTATGAAACATTAAGTTCTTGCAAAATGCCAACAACAACCACCAGATGTCACTCCCCGGAACTTTGTGCTAAAGTTGCTTTAGGATGATAGTAAAAGGGGAGATCCTGGGGGAGATTAAACAACAAAAAGATTAAGTAGACTAACAACCCTTTAGGTAGAAATAATAGCTGCATTCACTTTCCAAAAGTAGAAATCATCTCTTTTTGACCAAAGTGACTTTTACCACAAAAGTCACTTTTCGATGAATGCAAACATTTTATAAGTCACTTTTGCCTCAGACGCGCATGCGCCAACCTAAATCAACCAATCACGAGTCAAAAGTCAAACCAAAAGTAAAAGTAAAATTAAAAGTCATCTTAACCGTCACTTTTGTAAAAGTGACGTTTGCCACTTTTACTTATAGAAGTCGTGACGCGAAACACGTCACATCCGGCTTACAAAAGTCACTTATGGCAAAAGTCACTTTTACTTTTAGAAAGTAAACGCACCGAATAATTATAAAAAATTTTTTGAACTAATTAGTTTGCACTACAGTACATTTAGTTAATTTTAAAATAAAAAACGCTTCATTGGCATATAAAATTGTTTGTTAAAATTTTAATAGAAATTATTCTGGCAGCGCACGGTATGAATGGGATTGAGCCACTAGAATAATTTATTTTTACCATTTTAACCAAAAAAATTGTATGAAGCTTTTTTTACCAAATGTACTGTAGTGCAAAAAAATTAGTTTACAAAAAGTTTAAAATTATTATTTTTTATTTCTACGTAAAGTGTTGTTATTCTGCTTAATCCTAAAAAAAACAAGAATATTGAAAATACCGGTAAACAATAATTAAAAAAAAACGTAAAAAATTATCAAAAAAGTAAATCCAGATGGCACGGCATTAATCACTGAATATATGGTAGATTGAACCATCGTGGATTGAACATGCACGCGATATCGCACACAGTTCAGGCTTACGCATCTGAGGTTTCATGTTATTTTTTTTGGCGATTAGTCGGGGGATTCCTCAACTACGGGAATTTAATTTTTTAGGATAAGTTTGATACACTTTCCAATGGCTCTGCCATTAGTTAAACGAAAACATTACAACCACGGTGAAATAAAACGTCCAAAGAGTTAAATGCAGCTAGGCTGTATTCAAATTCAAAGCCTGGCAAATTTTCTCGATTAAAATTTAGGAATATCAAGTATAATGTTAAAAAGGCTAAGGTTTCATTTTTTTTCTTTGGCGATTTGTCAGGGGGTTCATCATCTAATGGAAAAAATTGCCGCGGGCATGATGGCACTACGCAATCAGAATAAAATAAACAGAAACAGAACTAAATGTAGAGAGCGGGAAAGAAAATCGAGCAACGCTGGTCAACTTTGCTAGTAACACAATAAATTAAATATGGGTTAATTCTTGCAATTTTATCGAAAAAATGATACATTTTTGTTCTGAACTGAATTGTTTGAGCAATTTATTGCTCCACAATATTTGCCTCCGCAAACACGCATTTTTTAAAATTGCTGTCACGTGGCTAACCAACATGAGTTTTCACTTATCTGCCGAAAGGTGGCACGCGCATGCGCAATACCCAAGTGTACATTTACTTTTCGCCACATTGCGCTACTGGTTCTTTCCTTATACTGTGGGCGAGAAAATCAAGCGCAATCGTAACAAATACAGTAAACCTAAAATATTTCTTGCTTTCTACTATACCAGTTAACACATAATAAAGTTTAACGTAATGAACACAAAAAATTCTACATTTCACTTCTCTAAATTCTCTAACTCAGTTTTCCTTTCAACAGTTGCAAGATCTTTCGACGCAGCGTGGAGGGAAAGAGGTATTACCGCCCAAACCTGACTAAACGATAGTCACATAGAAAATATGTATTTTTTTTACAAATCAAGGGGTATGTTCACACGTTGTCAAACACCAGTGTAACTTATTTTCTTTGATGTTATTGCACAGCTCTCTCGTTAAACGAAGATTGAAACGATAAAAAAACACAAGTGTAAATAACCTACGAGCTTGTAAGATCTGTTGGTAATTAGAAAGTGCACTAGTGAACTTGCCCTGTGGCCATTTAACTTCTTGCCTCAAATGTGCTCTTTTTGTAAAAACTTGTCCATTATGCCGAAGTAAATTCGCGGAGTTGTAAGAACGTATGTATAACGTGAAATAAATTTTGCTTTCTCTCGATAATGGAAGGTAAATTTTATAATAGCTTGAATTTAAAGGAAATAACGTAACAAATGTGAAACGGGCTCCAGGCCGCATTGGCGGGAGACCTTGCACCCCCGTCAAAGTTCAATCGTTCGTGTGGCTCTCGAGGCCGTGGAAATGCGCGCAGAAGAGCGGAAGCCTGCCGCTCTTCCAGCGTGGGTTCCCGGTGGTGTGGATACGTAGCACACAAATAAAAATGTCCTCAAGCAAATTACGGTCTCACGTCCTTTATTCATGATAGTCGTCTCTACTGGCTAACTTGCCGCTCTCGCTCGTTCTTTGCTCGGTATCCTAATCCCCCCCGGTAGTTCTCTCTACCCCTCTTTGAGTTTTCGAGCTAAATCCGCAATCCCCCTCCCCCTAGTAAATTATCTTCCCCACGCTCCTTCTTTGCCATGGTGCTAATTTCTTGGAAAGGATATGTTCGCTTCCTAATTGAACAATACTTACCAATAAAGTTATTTAGACTATCTAAATCCGAAGAGAATCTACGAATGTCTAATTTATTCTGGAGGAATTTATAATCTTTTTGAATCGCAGTTTTCAGTTTGAGCAAAAAATTCTTGGAGACTATTTTGATAAAATATTCGTCCATGCCAACTGAATATATTGAGCCATTTGTTAGTCTTTCGATGCTATCAAAATATATTATTTCATAATTTTCATTATTTTCGTAGAGTGGTATTTGTTGATTCCTGTTGAAATTTGTACTCGTGTTTGTTTGAAGAAATAGTACCAAAATATAGAATATGTAGTTTAAATTTTTCATACGCACTATCTCGATTTCTAATTGCGTAAAACTTTCCTCAATATTTGTAGCTTTTCCTACGACGACTGGTCTTTGCTCATCGTCAGCGATAACATTTTTTACCATCGTCTTTAACTTTATTGTTTGATTTTCGTTTTTTACGCTTAACATCTTTTGAATACAGAAACATTTGTTTATAATATAATTTTCAAAACCCTCATAACTACTCGCGTTAGGAAGTTTTGATAGCGGGGCAGGAATTTCAATTCTTTGCTCAATATACATTTGTTCGTATATATTAATAATATCCCAAAAACATTTTAGCAGTTTCATTAATTCAATCGATGGGTTACCAGTTCCCAAATATTGTTGCGCGTCGTCGAGCAAACCGCTAATTGTTCTAATTTTAATATGATTGTCAATTTTTTCCGCTCCCAGTAAAGAATTTATTATAATGTACGGATCATGTTGCGCTGATCTACTCAATAAGTTAACGAGATTGTCTATGAACGAGGACAGTAATTGTTGATCCTTATATTTTACAAATGTTTCTTGTAATTTATGAAATGGTTGTGCGTAATTTTGGGCAAAAGAAACTGTTAAATCCATTTTATTTTTATCCTCGAAGTACTGATTGTAAAAAGATGCATAAGATGATATCTTTTCGTTCACTTCACTTAAATTTTTAATATTTAATCTATTCTTGTTTAAAATTTGCTCTATGTCACCGTAAATTATCTCCAATCTTTCAATTTCTTGTTGTAATTTCTTTATTTCAACTTCTGCAGTACTATTTTCTGCCGCTGCTGTAACCAATGACTTCTGTACCGCTAGGTGCTCTGTCTCGAGTTTAACAAATTCTTTTTGTTTGTCCAGACAGAATTTTAAATGTGTTTTGATTTCTGTTTGCTTACATCCTAAAGCGTCGCTTATCGATTTCAGTAATGATCCCATACTGAAAATACATGTGCAAATGTTTACAATCATTTCGGAAATTGATGCAATATCATCTCGCACGGTTTTGTATTCGGTAGTGTTTGTCTCCATCAATCTTTTAAACGTGAGTATTGAATTTTCAATAAATGTTTGAAAATTTGATAATATTAATTTTTGTACATGTGAAAATTTTTGATCGGCTATTTCGTGTGGTTTAAAAAAAGCCACAGTGTCTGAAATAACATTCGTCACCATCTCCTTTACTTCGTTCACAATTGAATATATATTTTTATATTTATCTATTTCCGACTGTAACTTTTTTCTGTTACTTTCGTACTCGTCTTTCAACTCTTTGATTTCTGTAGTACAATCATTCAATCGGTTCATTTTTTCATTTAACTTTTCATTTTCATCTTGCAGCGTTAAAACACTGTTGGCTTCTCTGTCGTAATCGTTGTTTAATGTCGTCAAATCTCGGCGTAATAGTGTATTTTCTTTATATTTTAACTGTAAACTATCTTCGGCCTTTGCTATTTCGTTTTGCAGTTTTGTCAGGTGTTTGTCTTTAATCTCAATGATATTGTTCAATAATTTTAACTTTTCCAGATAATTATCATTAGCTGGATTTAACACTCTATCGCTTAACTGACGTGTTTCTTCACCTATTGCACTCTCATTAAAAGCAACAACGCTACCTTGTTCTTGTAGTTCAGAAACAGACTGAGAATTTGGTTCGTACTCTTCCACCAAAAAATCCATGTCTTCACCACTAACTGAAGTTAAATTCTGTTGTTGGAGTCTCGTTACATTCGATATGTGTTCAGGTTTTAATTGTGACAACCACGAAAACTGTACCTTTAATATGTTATTTATTTCTGAGCTTAACAAAGATTGTGTGTCAAGTAACTTTTCTACACGGCTTTCGCATTTTATTAATTTTTCATTATTTTTATCTTTCTCCATTTCGATTGCTCTGGTTGCTGTCCATGTTTCGGCAAGGGAAGAACTTTCTAAAAATGAAACACTCTCCTTACATAAATTAAGTTCTTTAGTCAAGTTCACATTAATTAATTCCAGCGTACCAATTTTACCCAAAATTTGTCCATGTGTTATTGTCAAGTAATTGTTGTCGTTTGTTAATTTACTATTTGTTTCAGTGAGGGAAGTGATTTTATGTAATAAATTATTTTCGTTAATCTGAAGAGGTAAAATTTGATTCTTTAAATGATCAAATTCACTCATCAAATTACTATTACTCTCACGTAGTGAATTATATTCTTTGAGTAACTTAGCATGTGTTTCACTCGGGATTTTACTTTCAGAGTGTAAAATATTATCCATTAAGCGATTTTTTTCAGCAATTACTATATTATGAAGTTGCTCTAAATCTTTTAATCGGGTTTTAATTGTTTGGTTTTCTTCTTCCAACTCCCGATTCTTTTGTTTCATGGAAAGTTGTTTTGAATTTTCAATTACAACTTCCTGATTTGTCAAAGAAAGTTTGCTGCTCAGTTTTGTTATTTTGTCCCGTAATTTATTTATCTGATCTTTTAATTTAACGTTTTCGGTAAATTCTTTCTCACATAAATCTTCCGCACTAGCAGCATTAAAGGAATCCAGTAGTCGCCTATGCTCTTCTTCGAGTTTTGTATACTTTGAACATTGAGTCTCTAAGTCCTGTTTGTCTTTCATAGAATTTTCACGTAGTTGTTCTTTTAATTTCGCTACACTTTCTCTGTATTTTGATTCCATCTCGGTTTGGTCATGCTTAAATTTTTCCAGGTTGTCTATTTTATCTCTTAATGTATCGATCTCTTTATGTAACCTTAATGTATTTTGATGGTATTTGTTTTTTATTGTTAATCTTTCTTCATTGAAATTAGATTGCAGTTCTGTAGCACGATTTTGAAGTTCAATATTTTTATTTACTATGTCCTTGTTTTTATCTTTTAAATTGTTATTCTCTTCTTGTAGTAAAGACTGACCTTCCTCACATATTTTTGCACCATCAATAGAATTTTGAGCCATACCAACACTATCTTGAGTGTTGTTTTGGTGTTCTGCACTTTGTGACGATTTAGTATTACAGGTTCCCGATCCATGTGTACTCGCAAATTGTTTTTCGTGTTGTTCTTCACTAGCCAAAACGGATATTGTTGTTGGTATCGTGGAAGATACAATTGAAACGGGCAATGTTGTTGGCAGCAAAGAGGATCCAATTGAAAAGGGTAACGTTGCTGGTAACAAAGAGGGTCCTGATGTTTGCGGTTGCAACAATTGTGAGTGTGATAACGACAACAATAACTTTGAAACATTGTTTCCATCTTTTAAAAACAGAGCAATTTCTTGTAAAATAACAACGAGATTATATTCATTACTAGCGTGGTGAAAAAATATCCTACCTTGAAAACTCTGAAAAATATCAGACGTGTACCTACTCAAAAATTTAATAACGTTAGGAAGATCATTGTCTATGCTGTCGCGAAGATGTTGTATCGCGATTGAATAAACATCGTCAGGTTTTATAGTTAAATCAGAATTATTTATTTTAGCTAGCAAAAAATATAATAATAATTCATGCACATTCGAAAAATGTTTCACGAAATGCTGAGGTATTTCACTCAGTACAACATTAGTATATTCACTTATTTCCTCAACGTAACATTGTAATGCTTTCTTATAGTTATGCGTACTTGCATAATAATGAAACATCTGATATATAGTTCAAATCGTTACTACTTGTACACCTTTTTTTTTTACTTTCAAAATTATGACCAAATAATTATAATTCCTGACTAACAATAATATTAATGAATTAACGCAAAGGATTAGTAAAAGTCAGATTTTGTGTGGTATTTCTACTATGTCTCCATAGTGGTCTCCATGTTGGTGAGGTTTGTTTCTACAACACGATCGCCACATACGATAAACATTAAGTCCTTAACATCTGACGTGAGTTTAGACTGACGTTCCGTTATTATTTTTAATTTTTTTTCAATAAAATTCTTGCTAAGTACCGTTAGATCAAGTTGACTTTTAAATTCATTCCAATCAGATTTCACGTCTTGCTTCCACATTTCAATATTGGTACTTGTTGGATCACTCCACTTTTCATTAATCTCATAAGCAAATCGTCTAAGCACAATTAATATGGGGTTTAAGTATGTCAAACCACTAGGCCAAGGTGTATGTACAAAGTGAAGGAGATGGTCTGAAATCCAATTCTGCGCATAGATACTTCTGTGAGACGAATAATTAGTCGCCACAAAAATATTAAATTCACCATCGAAATGTATTCGATCCTCTTTATACATAAAATAGTCCAGAAATTCAACGTATTTTTCACCCGTCAGAGA
This sequence comes from Stigmatogaster subterranea, assembly GCA_034696085.1. NCBI lineage: Eukaryota > Metazoa > Arthropoda > Chilopoda > Geophilomorpha > Himantariidae > Stigmatogaster > Stigmatogaster subterranea. Next base: position 2,418 of record JAQIWS010000832.1, on the reverse strand, counting down.
AGGTGAATCGGAAATTTGTAAATCTCCTAATTTATTGTTACACATCCATGACCAAACATGTAGTTCAATCGGCTTGTCGCTTTTCTATACCAAGAGAGAATACCTGTATTAAACAGAAACACTGTATAACAATCATTGAGCCTTACCTTTCCTGAAAAATTTTTCCCATGAAACTTTAATTTAATTGAACTTGAAAATATAATGGAATTAAAGCTATCTTGAGTCAAATGTTTGAAAAATTTTAACAGTAAAATCCGAGATTTTCTTGGGTCTGACGAATGTACCAAACTTCGACAAAAATATTTGTCTAACTTATTCTTAATTATCCCTTCTGATAATCCCAAATATAATTTAATGCTGAAAATGCATTGATCTTGACGTTGTATTAAAAGAGACAAAATATTAGTATCGTAAAAATCCAAATGGTGATAAAATTTCCAATACGCCAAAAGTTTATGGATTATATCTTGAGGGCATTCGAGTGTTTTACTAATGTCATCAATTGGTTTCTAAAATGAAAACGACAATTGATTTATACTGTCAACAAGAGTCGTCCAAAAATGACGTCACGTAATAATTTGGATTTGTATTGTTGCCCTCCCAAACTTCGTCACGCTCAAGTCACGTGTTTTAATATACAATTAGGAGGGGTCAGTCAACAGATACTGTAACGGGCAAACGACTACTCGCCAGACGAAAATTTTCTGACCCACGAAAATTTTATTATCAGACGAAAATATACCGCACTAGCTCAATCCCAAATCTATCATAGATATCGTCGCAACCCAGGACAAAGAACCCGTTGAAATTTAGCTGTGGGTTTGATGAGTACCAACAAGCTTAATGTGTTATGGACACTGGGTTTATGGGCATCAATGGGCGAGAAATAGTACTGGCAAAGAAGACTAGACCAATAAATCCCTTAAAATTATGGCAGTGTAGTGCTTAAAACGCAACATACCCGCATTTCCACCTGAATCATGGCACTAACTCGAAGAAATACCCATTGAGATTTCTGAATACCCATTGCAATTGTTGAAAACCCATGCAACCAATTATCTCCCATTGAAAAATCAATGGGTTTCTATGGGGTTTTTGTCCTGGGATTGCATAAAAAAACAATGAAAGTAGTGATAACTATCCAGCTAAAAATATTCGAGTCATTACTGGCGAGTGGATCTCTGAGTAAATTTATTCAAAATCTACTCACCAACTACTTTGCTGAAAATAACCACCTAAAAATATCCGTTCACCACTGGCAAGTGGATTTCCGAGTAAACCTGTCGAGCCTTGGTGGGTTCTTTTGCTATGATTTTACCCTTGTTACGCTACTGGCGACCGTGGCGAACCACTTCCTTTTGTTGCGTGACGTGATTAATGGATAACTCCACACCATTTTTTTTACAAAAGTACCATATTTACTCGAATACTCGGCGCCCTTGAATAAACGGCGCATGCAGATTGCAGATGCGCCGGATGAATATTAAATTTTCATCCGCTCCAACTGCGTGCGGTCTGCATGCGCCGACATGCCGTTTATTTGACGAATTGGCGGTTAATCATGAGGTTTGAATCATGCAGTTTGAATATTCAGTGCTGCTGGAAGGGATGTTTTGGCCGAAAAGAATTGCACAATTGGTCTGTGACTTGCAAAATATTACTGAAAATATTGTTGTCAATGACGATGAATTAATTAAAACAGACATTAAAAAATTGTAATAACTATTAAATGGCCGGCAGCCTCAATTAAACGATGCACAAAAATTATCATTGAAAAAAAATAATGAGTTCGAGTAAATACGGTAAATTATTAATAGTGTCGCCTACTTACCTCGTGAAAAAAGCACATATTTAAATAATTAATGGCATGCTGATTTAACAAGTATACTTCAGTCATTACTGCAGGCAATTTCTGCTGAAAGTGTAACACGAGTGATTGTCAGGATGTGAATGGTGTATGGTGTATGGCTACAGTATATCTTACGCAATACAAAACAAATTCTACACAGCAAGCTAGCAAACTTTTAGGTAATTAACTGAATGATCAATTTCTAATTTTTTTCTATATCTCACACAATACAAAACCAAAATTAAAGTATTTATACAGCAAGCTTTTCAAATTTAACTTTTTAACTTAATTATGATTGGCTTCTTTAAAGTCTTTCTTTAAAATCTAACACAATAGATACATAAATAAACTTCAAACAGCAAGCTAGCCATTTTTAGTCTTATAACTTATTTTTAGCTTTTTAACTTATGATTAGCCTTTTAACTTATAAATACCTCACACAATAGATACATAAATAAACTTCAAACAGCAAGTTAGCCAATTTTAGCTTTTTAACTTATGATTGGCTTCTGACACAATAGATACATAAATAAACTTCAAACAGCAAGCTAGCCAATTTTAGCCTTTTA
>JAQIWS010000831.1:0-15408 GCA_034696085.1 Stigmatogaster subterranea | reverse complement strand
ACAGGTAAAAACTATTTCACGTACGAGTATGTTTGCTTCCATCGTCGAAACAAATCTGATCCCAATAAATCATCATCTCCGCGTCCACGTAGTACAAAGTATCCTTGACTATTAATTAAAATTTAAAATTTGGCAATATTTGCACACCTAAATAAACTCACTCGTTGTGTCGTTTTGTACAGTTGAACCACCGTCTTGAATGTATTCACCAAGTTTTCCAGGAATAGGAATTGAATATGATACGAATGTTTCCACAACACTAATTGGTCCAATTAGGTTTTATACACATATTTTTTTACCAATAAAAAAATGTTGATCTCATTTACCCATCGTTCAGCGTATGAAGAAAATCGTGAAACGAATCGTCTTTAGAAAAAAATGTATCCCAGACGAGACATGAGAGGTTACTGACGATACTAGCGGAATACGTCACGTATTTAGCGTACCATCTTCCTTCGTACTTCGACATAAAATAAAGAAAAATAACATTAACGAGGTTGGGTGGTTTACGTTCACTCGGTTTACCACTTCCTTGTTGCAAGCGAATAAATGAGAAGGGACGTCTACGCAGTCGCCGGGGAAAAAGTCGAATACGAAAGTTAGGTTGCCACCCGGAGTGTCGTCTATTGCTCCCGCGGTAAATGATAAACCTGCGGTGAAGAGAACGATCAAAAAATACATTGGTCTGGCTGTTGACTGGCGCTAACGTCGAATCAACAGATTGTGACGGTTCTTTTTATACTACACCTGGCTACATATAATTACACAATTATATAATTTCCCGCATGCAATGCTGTATTTCAGAGGGACTTTACCGTTTGCGCTTGATAGGGCACCCGCCCTAATTAAGTTTTGACATATGAGTCTTATTTTCTGTTTCCTCGTCTGATTTGCTCTTAATTTACACGTATTCGCCGGTCTGTCAGAATAATTCCGTTGCCGGTTGTCGTGGAAGAAATACGACTACTGGTTGCGATCGTCTTTTTCAGCTCCTTCAACTCTATCGTTTGGAGTGAATTTTTGACACAGACTTCTTTGTCCGTGCCTATTTCTGTTTTTCCCGTTTTACTTCCCTCATCCTTGTTCCAGATCTCTACCAACTTCTTCTCCCAGTCTGGCTCTTCTACCCGTCGTTTTGCGCGACCACTTAGAGCAAGTTTGTGCTCGTAACGGCTCTTCTCATCAAATTCGATCCGCCATCTTTTTTCTTCGTTGACTTTTTTGTCCCTCTCTCTCTCTCTTTCTACATTTAAAAAAATCACTGAATTTAATCTTAACACTCTGTCTTTTTCCCACACGTTCTTCTTTCTTTCCTCTCCAACTTCGTCTCCTAGTGAGGAAAGCATCCATGCACATTTTTTTCCAGGTTGAGAGTAAATAAATAAAATTTTCATTTTTAGATGTTACAGTTCTTATTGCCATGTTCAGTTTATTAGCTCGATATAGGAGTGGGTTGCTGCGCTTGATCGGTGATCGCACTTCCGTCGCGCATTCTATCCGGCATTGAGACAATAGACCGGAGACAACAGGCCGAGTTTCTCTTTCGAAAGAATTATTCGTGTTTAGCACTCTTGCACCATCAAAAAATCATATCAATTTCAGTATTGCACGGATAACTAAGTGAAAAATCACCTTGTTAATAAACCATACTTTTTCGCAAAATGGGAAAGTACCGCTCTTAATGACGCGTGAGATTTAGCCGTTGTCTGTTACACGCTGAAGACAAGGCGGAAAAAAAATTTACGGATGGCTTCCGCTTGCGCAAAATGTTTCTGGGTCGCTAATTATTACCATTTATTAGTGAAATCATGCGGAGTGCTATAATTTATTTTTGAAATAGCGTCGGTCGCTTTTGATTGGATCACTGATCATTAAAACTTACCGGGACAATTGTAACGACACAACCCACACTTGTGCAATCTTCTGTAGTACACGTAAAGTCATCCTAAGGCATACACGTGCAAGATAAAAACCGTATACTTGTATAGTACAAACATAATCTTATAATTATAAGACAAGCAAATGACAACATTAATGGAATGGCTTGACATAATTTCTACTCGAGTCAATTTGTATAAGACTATAGTTTTAACAAGCAGAATTTGTGTAGCAATGTTTATTGTGCATTATAATGCATTTGTTAAAGGAGTGTGCGCTCCTTCGAGTTCAGAGTTGTTGTTTTTGTGTAAAGTGGTGTCATTCTTGAACTTGACACGTTTGACGGGAGAAGGAAGAAGGAAAAATAATGTTTGTGTTGACGCAGCAATGTCAAGTTATGGTACAGGAAATAGACAAAAATGAAACATTTCTGTCAGAATTTAAACGGTCAACCAATGGTGGACATAACGCAAAAAATAAAATAAGCATGTCTGCGGCAGACTGCATTAAAAATTCACGAATTTTGCTACGGTCAGGAAGTAAAAATAACTGCTTTCCTTCTACAAATTTTGAATTATTAATTTCCCTGTCACTTTACACTTATTTTGCAAACCACGACAAAATTAAGTGTTTTTAGTGAATCCATTAAAAGATCACACTAAATAGCTGTAGGTGATACTAATGTACAGCAATTGGGTATAAGTGCAAATTAATTTTTATTTTTAAATATTTACACGTTCGTTATTATATACAATTGGTGCATCTGCGCAAACGCCATTTCAATCATCGACCGCCATAAAAAATGAAGTCCAGGCGCCAGTTTGACTTCCTGTTCATAGGTAACCATTCTCAACCTCGATTACTGTATTTACTCACTCACTTTTTCCTGCGCGTCAATCAACGAATCTATATACTGTATGACCAGTCTTAGACTGGATAACAGTACGCTAGAGAGATGACGAAGAATGGTCCGACTTAAACTGGACATAACTGGTGTCACATAAATCGCGCATTCTGCGTGAAGACAAAAATAATACAAGTAACGCCATCGAGTGGCAGAGAGGATAAATATTCGCACGTGATTTTAAAATTTAAAGCGTGTCGATTGCTACCGAATACTTCGTTGATAAACCAAAAAGATTTTATCTAATTGCAGCTAAGTTTTTTTTCTCCTCCGAATACATTTGCGCTATCCTTCTGAAATTTACAATGGGTATTAAGTGGGATGGATTTGTATATGGGATTTCGTCTTTAGCGACGAGCGAGCCATTTTGTGTGGTCGTAAAATGTAACACGATTTGAGATCAGTGTGAGTTATGCATGTACTTCATCAATAGCACACATGTTTCTAGATTTTATATTTAATGTCCCAATTGCATTGGCGTTCGAATTTTACGAGGTGTTGGTATTGTCAGGTCAGTCCATTAGTTTGAGCTTTTCTCTCGCTCTATATGGTAAGAGAAACGCGCGAGTTTATGCTCTGATTTTGATTACAAGTTAGAATATGTGGTGGTGAACCTCAAAATCATGGATGAATGGCTTGAGATGAAATTAATCTTATCGAGGATTGTCAAATTGAAGATGATGAGAAAAATAACAATTCCAGGCGAATAATTACTCAGGTATTCTACAGTCTGAAATCTACAGTCAACTGGCCAACCGTATCTTCATCAGAAATCCAACTTAGCTTTGTAATTCTCTTAAACCGCCTGCAGGTGCTGTTTACGATGAAACCAGCGTGAAAACACGTGCGGAAGCATTAGCTGATGCTGATTACTGTTCTACGAGGACACTGGCGAATGCTGGAAGGTGTAGAATCATTTGAGAGCATAGAGTAAAATTTTAAATGTTGAAGAACTATCATTCGCTCTCACTCGATGTTCTTTAAGTCACGTCAACCGAGTTTAACGAATTACAATTTTACAGTGGAGATGTCAAAATGTTGAGGAATTGCACAATTGATGTGAAAATATTCAAGGTGAGCGTAAATATTCAGGCGTGGTGCGTCAGTTTAGTAAACAGGACATTGAATGTGTTTTCCCCCGCAACTTTACGCTCTACGTGACGACGACAATGATTGACTTATTTAAGTCAACAGGTTGTAATGATATTTTACGACATAAGTGTTTTGTTTTGGTTGAACGGATTTATGGAAGCCAAACGTAGATAATTATATTATACGACGGTAATTTCACAGTTGAATGATTTGTATAAGCTTGCAGGAGGTGCGAAAGATTAAGAAACACCTAAGATCGCAGCTTGTTGGATGATTCATATGGATAATCAAACGGAATATTTTTGTTCCTGGATTAAATTTCAATTCAAATAGAGGTGACTTTTGACGAATATTTTTTTTATCAAGGACCTAGTACGTGTCAATTCAACACGTGCCATTTCAATCCATGAGTGCTGTTAGAGTTCCCAGAGGATCTACATTTTATCCTGGTTGAGTGATTCACGTAAATCTAAGGATGGCGAACAAATTAAAGTTTTCTTTTTGCATAATGTTTTATATATTTATTTATTTGGTTCTTCCATGGTTTTTGTCGTTAAACAAAATATTTACTGATTTTCGGTGTAGGAATTTTCCTTTTTTGGCGGATATTTACAATTTTTATCATGACGAACAGGATTCAATTTCAGCGGTCCCCCCGAAGTGTTCTCCAAAGTTGTCATAATCCTACGCAATTGTGGTTGTTTATCCCGAACTACGGACAGATCCCGATATCCAACGACGACAGTTCCTGTCACATATGACGGCACCATAAATTTTACGTCACCTAAGGTAATCAAATTTTTTACGTACGAGTGTGATTGTTATTGAATGTACAATTCTGTTCCCAATACACGATCATTTCGGTGTCCACGTAGTACAACGTTACTCTGACTAAAAATTAAATTCAAACTCGGAAAGTGTTTGACAAATATCAAAACAAACTTACTCGCTTTTTTTCGCGAAATACCATTATCTTGCGTGTACTCGCCAATTTTTCCAGGAACCGGAGTTGAAAATGCATTGAATGTTTTTGCTTCTCTAAATGTAGTTACCGCAATTTTTACAAGTCGTTGGTGTTTAGAAAATTCTCTCACTTACCCATCATCGAGCGTATAAAGAAAATCATGAAACACTCCATCTTCAGAAAAGAACAAATCCCAGGTGAAACAGGTAAAACGGCGTACGGAGTTTGCGGAAAACGTCAAGTCAGTAATGTACCATCTTCCTTCGTACTTTAAAATACAAAAATGTTAAAATTAATAGTTTATAATGGAGATAGTTTAAGTTCATAAGATTTACCACTTCTTTGTTGTCGCAAGAGAATAAGAGAGGAGGGACGTCTACGCAGGCACCTGGGAAAAAATTGGCTTCGAAAGGTATGTTGCCACCTGGAGTGTCGTCTATTGCTGTCACGGCAAGTGGTGAACTTGCGATTAAAAGAACGATCAAAAAATTCATTTTTTTCTGTTGTGGACTGATCGGTAGAAAACAGATTACAATTTTTTGATGGTTCGCTTCTGTCTCCAAAATGTATAATTGCCGGCATGTGACGCGTCATGGCATTGCACCATTTGCATTAACCTGGATACAGTATATACATACTTTTGTATTTTAATATTTGCTCTCCTTGACACGAAAATATAGTCAAGGTGAGTACTGTACAAATTTTAATTCTCTGGCGCATTGCACTAGTTTTTTATATAGGACATTTGGTGTTTTTCCTGCTATTTTCCGATCGAAATGAAGAATACAGTGATTGATTGACTTCTGCCAAAAGGAAAAGATGAACGTTACGACATTAGTATCGCGAATGATTGATTTACGAACATGCAAGGTGTGCGAAACTTTGAAACCAACCAAATGTCGTGGTTAACTGGAAGCTTGTCTGTTGCTAACCAAACGGATAAAATTTAAATATTATTAAATCGAATGTACTGTATATTTATTTCTAGATTAAACATTCTTGCAATTAAACGCCATCTTGACACAAGATATTTCTTTATCGAGGACTCAACATGTCAATTCAATCCATGAGTGCGGTTAATTTTTTATCGTAGTTGAATGACTGATTTAAATCTGAGGATGGGGAACAAATTAAAGTTTTGTTTTTGCATAATATTTTATTTACTTATTTATTTATTTAGTTTTCCATTGTTTTTTGTCGTTAAACAAAATATTTACTGATCTTCGGTGTAAGGATTTTCCATTTTTGGCGGATATTTACAACCTTTATACTGAAGGATAGGATTCAATTTCAGCGGTCCCCCCGAAGTTTTCTCCAAAGTTCTCATAATCCTACGCAATTGTGGTTGTTTATCTCGAACAAAGGAGAGATCCCGATATCCAATGAAGACAGTTCCTGTCACATAACGGCACCATAAATTTTACGTCACCACCTTACTCAATTATTTTACATACGAGTGTGATTGTTACTGAATGTACAATTCTGTTCCCAATACAAGATCATTTCGGTGTCCACGTAGTACAATGTTACATGCACTAAAATATTAATTTAATTTAATTTAAGTTAAAATAAAAATTTGAAAAATATAAACAAACTTACTCGCTCCTTCCCGCGTAATACCATTATCTTGCACGAACTCGCCAATTTTTCCAGGAACCGGAGTTGAAAATGAACGGGCTGTTTTTGCTTCTCTAAATGTAGTTACCGCAATTTTTACAAGTTGTTTGTGTTTGGAAAATTGATCTCACTTACCCATCATCGAGCGTATAAAGAAAATCATGAAACACTCCATCTTCAGAAAAGAACAAATCCCAGGTGAAACAGGAAAAACTGCGTACGGATTCTTCGGCAAAAGTCACGTACTTAACGTACCATCTTCCTTTATACTTTACAATATAAAAATATTAAAATTAAAAGTTTATAGTGGATAATTTAAGTTTATAAGATTTACCACTTCTTTGTCGTCACAAGAGTATAAGAGAGGAGGGACGTCAACGCAGGCACCTGGGAAAAAACTGGCTTCGAAAGGTATGTCGCCACCCGGAGTGTCGTCTATTGCTCTCACGATGAGTGGTGAACCTGCGATGAAGAGGATGATAAAAAAATTCATTTTTTTCTGTTGTTGACTGATCGGTAGAAAACAAACTACAATTTTGTGACGGTTCGTTTCTGCCTTCAAACTATATAAATACCGGTATGCGCCGAGTCATGGTATTGTGTCATTTGCGTTAACCAGGAAATATACTCATTAAATTATTATTGCGGAGAAATTTTTTACTATTTCGTAAATGTCAGTTTTTCCCCGATCCCTGAATTATCCAAATGTCAGATTATTGCCGGTTATGTGAAAGTCTTGGAGAAGACGTTTTCTCACCGCAGTTGCTCATTGCAATCTTGTTTTTCTGTTACAGTTGTCAATTAATCTCCAATCTCAATGTATTTTCTTCGTCGATTATTTTATTTTCACCGACTGCCCATTTCCAGGGTCCAGGCACCTTTAAAAACGTGCAGTTAATCTGAACGATTGCCCTTTTCTTATCCTCCTTTAAATTTCTTTTTTCTTCCTTCCAGTTCTTCCTCAATCTCTCCACTCGTCAGTCGCTCATATTTCCTTTAATCCCTTTCTTTTGGTCCTCCGACTCTCTCGGACCGTTTGCGCTCGTAACGCTCCATCGTTCCAAATTCCATCAACCAGCATGTTTTTCTTTTGTTTTCATTTTTATCGCTCGCTTCGTTTCCCTCGAAATATTAGTTGAGCTTTACCCAAACTCACGACTTTATCCATCTTTTCCCACGACTGCCCCTTGTCTCTCTTCTCCCGTTTTCTTTCGGATTCTCTGATAATCCTGAGCCGAGTTTTCTCGGGAAGCAAGTTGATTAAATAAGGTTGCTTGTATTTTAAAATTCGGGGATTGTGTAATAATTGTGGATTATGATCAATGGGTGTTTTTTCTATTTTTGTTATTGTATTTTAACATATTTGCTCTATAACCTTGATACAAAAGTGTTCAAAGTGAGTAAAAATTTTAATTGTCTCGCGTATTGCACTAGTTTGATAATATAGGACATTTAGTGAATATGTTTTTCCTGCTACAGGTACTTTCCGCTCGAAATGAAGAGTACAATGATTGACTGACGGAAGCCAAAAGGGAAAGATGAACTTTATGACATTAGTATCGCGAATGAATGATTTACTAGCCTGCAAGATATGTGAAATTTTAAAACACACCAAATATCGTAATTAATTGGATGCTTGTTTGTGGATAACCAAACGTATAAAATTTAAATACCGATGAGTCAAATGTGTACTTATTTCTTGCAGTTAGATGTGACCTTGACACGCGTTTTCACTGTCAAGGACGCATTTCATGTCAATTCAACATGTATCATTTCAATCTAGGGCCGTGAGTGCGTTAAGAGTTCCCTTAGCAGCTACATTTTATCCTATTTGAATAAGTCACGTAAATCTGTGAACGGCGATAACAAATTAAAGTTTTCTTTTTGCGTAATGTTTTATATATTTATTTATTTGGTTCTTCCATTGTTTTTTGTCGTTAAACAAAATATTTACTCATTTTCGGTGTAGGGATTTTCCATTTTTGACGGATATTTACAATTTTTATAATGACGAACAGGATTCAATTTCAGCGGTCCCCCCGAAGTGTTCTCCAAACTTCTCATAATCCTACGCAATTGTGGTCGTTTATCCCCAACAAAGGACAGATCCCGATATCCAACGACGACGGTTCCTGTCACATATGACGGCACCATAAATTTTTTGTCACCTACGGTAATCAAATTTTTTACATACGAGTGTGTGTGTTACTTGATGTACAATTCTGATCCCAATACACGATCATTTCGGTGTCCACGTAGTACAACGTTGCTCTGACTAAAAATTGAATTCAAACTCGGAAAGTGTTTGACAGATATATAAACAACTTACTCACTCCTTTTGGAGAAATACCATTATCTTGAGTGTACTCGCCAATTTTTCCAGGAACCGGAGTTGAAAATTCAACGAATGTTTTTGCTTCTCTAAATGTAGTTACCACCAATTTTTAATAGTCGTTGATGTTTAGAAAATTCTCTCACTTACCCATCAACGAGCGTATAAAGAAATTCATGAAACACTCCGTCACTAGAAAGGAACAAATCCCAGGTGAAACAGGAAAAACGGCGTACGGATTTTGCGGTAAACGTCACGTATTTAACGTACCATCTTCCTACGTACTTTAAAATACAAAAAAAGGTAAAATTAATGGTTTGTAGTGGCTAGTTTAAGTTCACAAAATTTACCACATCTTTGTTATCGCAAGAGAATAAGCGAGGAGGGACGTCTACGCAGGCACCTGGGAAAAAATTGACTTCGAAAGGTATGTTGCCACCCGGAGTGTCGTTTACTGCTCTCACGGTAAGTGGTAAACTTGCGAGTAAAACAACGATCAAAAAATTCATTTTGTTCTGTTGTGGACTGATCGGTAGAAAACTATGCGAATTTTGTGACGGTTCGCTACTGGTTTCAAATTATATAATTGCCGGCATGTGACTCGTCATGGTATTGCACCATTTGCGTTAAACAGGGTATACACGCATTATTATTTTTTTTATATTTCTTGTATGTTAATTTATGCCCTTTCTTTTTCTCGTTAAGTTTCTCTTTTCTTTTTTCCAATTCTTCCTCAATCTATACTCATTCAGTCGCTCATGTTTCCTTTATAATTCTCTTTTCTTTTGGTGGTCCGAATCGCAATCACATCGTGAATGAAATCATAAAAGCGATTTTTTTAAGCGATTTCCATTCCTCGCATGAAAGCGATTTGTTGAAATCTGTTGATTACAACTAAAAAAGTTTATTTAACCGTACAAGGAATAAAATAGTACGCCATGTTATTAACTTTGCTAAGGAAACAGCCTTAATTTTCAAATAATATAAGAAGACACAGGTTGTAAAATGGTCGTATCTTAAAAAAGGTCAAATTAAGGATGATGACAAAAATTTCCAACTTGCCAATTCAATCCATGAGTGCGGTTAAGAGTGCCCGTATGATCTACTTTTTTTTCTTAGTTGAGTGTCTCACTTAAATCTAAGGATGGGGAACAAATTAAAGTTTTGTTTTTGCATAATATTTTATTTATTTATTTATTTGGTTCTTCCATTACTTTTTGTCGTTAAACAAAATATTTATTGACTTTCGGTGTAAGGATTTTCCATTTTTGACGGATATTTACAATCTTTATACTGACGGATAGGATTCAATTTCAGCGGTCCCCCCGAAGTGTTCTCCAAACTTCTCATAATCCTACGCAATTGTGGTTGTTTATCTCGAACAAAGGACAGATCCCGATATCCAACGAAGACAGTTCCTGTCACATATGACGGCACCATAAATTTTACGTCACCACCTTACTCAATTATTTTACATACGAGTGTGTTTGTCACTATATGTGCAATTCTGTTGCAAATACAGGATCATTTCGGTGTCCACGTAGTACAATGTTACTCTGACTAAAAATTAAATTCAAGCTCGGAAACGGAAAATGTTTGACAAATATAAAAACAAACTTACTCGCTCCATTTGGAGAAACACCATTATCTTGCTTGTACTCGCCAATTTTTCCAGGAACCGGAGTTGAAAATGAAGCGGCTGTTTTTTCTTCCCTAAATGTAGGTACCGCAATTTTTACAAGTCATTAAAGTTTAGAAAATTCTCTCACTTACCCATCATCGAGCGCGTAAAGAAAATCATGAAACACTCCAACTTGAGAAAAGAACAAATCCCACGTGTAACAGGATAAATTGCGTAAGGTTTTTTCTGAAAACGTCACGTGCGTAACGTACCATCTTCCTTCGTACTTTACAATATAAAAATATTAAAATTAAAGGTTTATAGTGGATAGTTTAAGTTTATAAGATTTACCACTTCTTTGTCGTCGCAAGAGAATAAGAGAGGAGGGACATCTACGCAGGCACCTGGTTCAAACTTGGCATCGAAAGGTATGTTGCGACGCGGAGTGTCGTCTACTGCTCTCACGATAAGTGGTGAACCTGCGATGAAGAGAATGATCAAAAAATTCATTTTTTTTGTTGTGGACTGGTCGATTGAAATCAGACTACAGTTTTGTGACGGTTCGCTTCTGCCTTCAAATTGTATAAATATCGTCATAATTGTGTCAATTGCGTTAACCAGGAAATATACACATTAAGTTATTATTAAGGAGAATTTTTTTTATATTTCGTAAATGTCCGTTTTTTCCCGATCCATGAATTGTCCAAATGTCAGATTATTGCCGGTTACGTGAAAGTCTTGGAGAAGACGTTTTCTCAACGCAGTTGCTCATTGCAATCGTGTGTTACCGTAGTCAATCTCCAATCTCAATGTAATTTCTTCGTCGGTTATTTTATTTTCACCGACTGCCCATTTCCGGGGTCCAGGCACCTTCAAAAACGTGCAGTTAATTTGAACGATTGCCCTTTTCTTATCCTCCTTTAAATTTCTCTTTTCTTCCTTCCGGTTCTTCCTCAATCTCTACTCGTTCAATCGCTCATATTTCCTTTAATCCCCTTTCTTTTGGTCCTCCGACTCTCTCGGGCCGTTTGCGCTCGTAACGCTCCATCGTTCCAAATTCCATCCACCATGTTTTTCTTTTGTTTTCATTTTTATCGCTCGCTTCGTTTCCCTCGAAATATTAGTTGAGCTTTACCCAAACTCACGTCTTTGTCCATCTTTTCCCACGACTGCCCCTTGTCTCTTTTCTCCCGTTTTCTCTGGGATTCTCGGATAATCCTGAGCCGAGTTTTCTCGGGATGCAAGTTGATTAAATAAGGTTGCTTGTATTTTTAAAATTCGGGGATTGTGTAATAATTGTGGATTATTTTTGTTATTGTATTTTAACATATTTGCTCTAACCTTGACACGAGTATTGAAGGTGATTAAAAATTTTAATTCTCTCGCGTATTGCACTAGTTTGATAATATAGGACATTTAGTGAATATGTTTTTCCTGCTACAGGTACTTTCCGCTCGATATGAAGAGTCCAATGATTGATTGACGTAAGCCAAAAGGGAAAGATGAACTTTTCGACATTAGTATCGCGAATGAATGATTTACGAGCCTGCAAGTTGTGTGAAACTTTGAAACATAGCAAATATCGTAATTAATTGGATGTTTATTTGTGGATAATCAAACGGATAAAAATTAAATACGGTTGACTCGAATGTGTACTTATTTCGTGCAATTAGATTCGACCTTGACACGCGTTTTCTTTGGCAATGACGCATTTTATGTCAATTCAACACGTACCATTTCAATCTGGGACACTGAGTGACGTGAGAGTTCCCATAGCAACTACATTTTACTCTGGTTGAGTGATTCACGTAAATCTATAGACAGCGAACAAATTAAAGTTATATTTTTGCATAATGTTTTATATATTTATTTATTTGGTTCTTCCATTGTTTTTCGTCGTTAAACAAAATATTTACTGATTTTCGGTGTAGGGATTTTCCATTTTTGCCGGATATTTACAATCTTTATACTGACGGACAGGATTCAATTTCAGCGGTCCCCCCGAAATTTCCTCCAAACTTCTCATAATCCTACGCAATTGTGGTTGTTTATCCGGAACTACGGACAGATCCCGATATCCAACGACGACAGATCCTGTCACATACGATAACACCATAAATTTTACTTCACCTATGCAAATTTTTTTACTTACGAGTGTGATTGTTCTTGTTTGAACAAATCTCTTCCCAATAAACGAGCATTTCGGTGTCCACGTAGTACAACGTTACACTGACTAAAAATTAAATTTAAACTGTGATAGTGTATGAAACATATAAACGAACTTACTCTCTCCGTTTGGATTAATTCCATTATCTTGCGTGAACTCGCCAATTTTTCCAGGAACCGGAGTTGAAAGTGAAACGAAAGTTTTTGCTTCTCTATACATAGTTACCGTAATTTTTACAAGTTGTTGGTTTTTAGAAAATTGATCTCACTTACCCATCATCGAGCGTGTAAAGAAAATCATGAAACTTTCCGTCTCTAGAAAAGAACAAATCCCAGGTGAAACAGGAAAAACGTCGTGCATTTTTTGCGGAAAACGTCATATGCGTAACGTACCATCTTCCTTCGTACTTCGAAATATAAAGTTAAAAATTATGGGTCTAAAGTGGATATTTTAAGTTCATAAGATTTACCACTTCTTTGTCGTCGCAAGAGAATAAGCGAGGAGGGACCGGGACGCAGGCACCGGGGAAAAATTTGGCTT
The DNA here is from genome assembly GCA_034696085.1 of Stigmatogaster subterranea. Lineage (NCBI taxonomy): Eukaryota > Metazoa > Arthropoda > Chilopoda > Geophilomorpha > Himantariidae > Stigmatogaster > Stigmatogaster subterranea. The sequence goes on along the minus strand of JAQIWS010000831.1, from coordinate 2,293 downwards.
TCCAAGGTATGTTGCCACCCGGAGTGTCGTTTATTGCTCTCACGAAATGTGGTGAACCTGCGATGAAGAGAAGGATCAAAAAATTCATTTTTTTCTTTTCTGGACTCATCGATAGATAACAGACTACAATTTTGTGACGGTTCGATACTGGCTTCAAATTATATATATACTGTAATTCCCGGGATGCGACGCGTCATGCTACTGTGTCGTTTGCATTACCCTGTTATTAGCCGTAGGATAATTATTTTTGTATATTCTTGTACGCTAGTTTACGCCCGATCCCTGAAATGTCAAAATGTCAGATTTATTGCCAACGTCGACACGTGTCCTTTGCTTTTCCCCAAGAATTTTAGTTGAGCTTTACCCAAACTCCCGTCTTTAATCATTTTTTCCAATGACTGCCACTTTTCTCTTTTTCACCGTTCACCCTTGGATTCTCAGATAATCGTAAGCAGAGTTTTTTCGGGATGCAAAAATTTATTAAATAAGGTTGCTTAGTATTTTTAAAATTCGGGGATTGTGAGTTACGCCGGTATTCTCAATGTCTCAAAGAGGATTAGCAAATGCTGCAACCTGAGAAATCACTGCTACACAATATTGTATAGTTTCTCGATTACGTTAGTACTCTAATTAACCTTGGTGATTAGTATTAGTTTATGGATTGATGAAAAGATAATCCACGGTCACGGATGGATGACGTGCAATTGAAATCAATTCTAATCGAGGTGAGTAGACTATAAGTCAATGAGAGAAATTGTCGATTTACTCGCACCGCACGAGATTTACAGCATGGGAATCTGTTGCTTTCAACTAAAATCATTTATTATACGCCCAACGAATAAAATAATACCATCCGGAACTCCACGTTTATTAAATTTGGCAACGAATGCTGGAAAGTGAAGAATCAATTGAGAGTAAACATGAGTAAAATTTTAAATTGCGAGAATTGTCACTCAGTCTTTACCAACTTAGTCTAAAAAATTGCAAATTTTTCTATTTTTTTAACATTTCCTCTAACCCTGACACGAGTATTCAACGTGAGTACAAATTTTAATTCTCTCGCGTACTGCACTACTGCAGTTTGATAAGCAGGACATTCGGTGAATGTGTTTTTGCTGCTAATTTCCGCTCGAAATAAAAAATACAATGATTGACTGACGTAAGCCAAAAGGGAGGTAGATAAACTTAACGACATTAGTATCGCCAATGAATGATTTTCGAGCCTGCAAGACGTGCGAAACATTGAAACGCATCAAATATCGAAATTAATTGGATGATTGTCTGTAGAGGATTTAGGTTAGTTTAGACCTTGACAAGCATTTTCTTTGGCCAGGACGCAGCACATTTCACATCGTAACAGTTCATTTCAGTCCGTTAATGATTAAAAGATCACCTCCTGTAATGAAATTAAAATAAAAAATTGACGTGTGGTATGACGCGAGAATTATTGAATTTTTGTCCCAGGTAAATGACTCAGGTAAGTCAATGGATGGAAACATACTTTGGATGATAAAGGTCTACGGATTAACAAATTAAAAAGTTTTCTTATTTATTTGTCCGGCCATTTCACGTTTTTCGACGTTGTACAAAATATTTACTGAGTTTCGGCGTAAGGATTTGCCATTTTTGGCGGATATCTGCAATTTTTGTTATGACGAATCGGATGCAACGTCAACGGTCCTCCCGAAATTTTCTCCAAAGTTTTCATTACTCTATCTAATTGTGGCTGTTTATCCCGAATCATAAACTGATCCCGATAACCAACGACGACATTTCCTACCACACACGATCACACCATAAACTTAAATTAAACTAAATTATTCAAATTTTTTTTACGTACGAGAGTGTTTGCTACTTTCGGTACAATTCTGATCCCAATACACGATCATTTCGGTGTCCACGTAGTACAACGTCACTCTGACTAAAAATTAAATATAACCTATGATAGTGTCTTAAAAATATAAATAAACTTACTCGATCCTTTAGGCGAAATTCCATCATCTTGCGTGAACTCGCCAATTTTTCCAGGAATCGGAGTTAAACGTGAAACGAATGTTTTTACTTCTCTAAATTTAATTATCGCAATTTTTAGTAATTTGACGTGTAAAAATTTAATCTCACTTACTCATTATAGAGTGTATAAAGAAAATCGTGAAACACGCCACCTGTAGAAAAAAATAAATCCCAGGTGAAACAGGAGAGATTGCGGACGAAATTGCGTAACGTACCATCTTCCTTCATACTTCGAATTATAAAAAAATGTTAAAATTAACGGCTTATAGTCAATTTCTTT
>JAQIWS010000830.1:0-15411 GCA_034696085.1 Stigmatogaster subterranea | reverse complement strand
TACGCAGAATGGAACAGAAAAAGGTTAGCAACTATGTCGAGAGAAGAAGAAGCTAAGTTGATGTATGGAATGCTCTTCTCCATTCGTTCCTTCGTAGGAAAAATTTCTCCTACCGATTGTGTCGACGGATTTCTCTCGTTTCGTACAAGTAAATACAAGCTGAATTTTTACGAAACCGCAACAGGTTTGAAATTTGTTATGAACACTGATGTCAATTTAACCAACGTTCGAGAGAAACTTCATGCACTTTTTCAAGAAGTTTATGTTAAATATGTAGTAAAAAATCCAATTTGTGAAAGAGACGTTTCGATTGGCAGCGACCTTTTCAAAAGTGAATTGGACAATTTTGTAAAAACGAAGTTTTAAAAACTTCCAATCCAGTTGTGAAGCGAAAAATGGAAACGAGTGCGAATGCAGATGTGACTTCGCTGGTTTGGTTCGATTTCGAGAAATTGGAACAAGCCTGTCATTTCTACAAGAAGAATTTTTTTAGTGTTCATGTGAGTTGTTTAACGGGATTATTGTGTTTATTTGCTACACCCAATATTTCATCCACCTTGGATTTCACGAAGCAAACCAGTTCTCCACTAAAAGCTTTCAAGAGATATTATAAAACTGTAATGATCATGGGTACGTGGTACGATCTTTCTAAGTGGCAGAACGAAGCGGCAAATAAGAGTCTAAACGAATTAAGAAGAATTCACGACGCCGTTGCTGAAAAGCAGAACAAAACTGGCAATTGCCAAGTAAATGTCAACAAAACCTTCTCACAAATTGATTTAGCGATTACACAATTTGCGTTTGTGGGTCCATTGCTACTCTTACCGATGAAGTTGGGAATTAACATTACAAAACAAGAATCAGAAGGTTTGATTCATCTCTGGAGATGTATTGGTTATGCCCTTGGAATTGAAGATGAATACAATATCTGCCACGGGTCATACGATCAAGTTATAAAAAAATGTAAAACTGTGTTAATTTCAAATATTATTCCAGCTTTAGAAAATCCTCCCCCAGAATTTAGAGAGTTGTCATTCAATCTTATACAGGGCTTAAAATTTGTGATACCGTATATTACTTACAATGCTTCCGTTAAATTCGCTTTTCAGTTATTCGGTCTAACCTATCCTAAAAAATTGACGGGTTATTCATTTTTTATTTATTGGTTGCAGAAGTTAACCTGTGAAATTTTTCTATTCTTTTCTGTAATACGTACGTATTTAAACAAGAAGATGTTATTAGCGTTAAAAAAAAGTAATGTACGTTACAATTCAATGTAAGCTGATAAATAATTAAATAACCGCTTTGTGTTCGCCTTACGAAAAGTGCTTTATCGTGAAAGCTCATGAAATGACTTACAACAAATGATATGATTTTTTTTTCAACGCCTTTGTGAAGCAATGGAATGTACTTTACAATCTCGTCCCAAATTATTACAGATAAGAAGTTTGTTTTAATAACTTGGGATTGACTATTTTCCATTCTGAAAATTCTTTCTTTTCTAAAATATTATGGTTCACAACTATAGAGTAAGATTTATGATACTGCGCGAAAATTTCAACATAAGATTTCAAAATCACATTTTAAACTTGGCGTTAAGACTTCTACGTCCTTGATAAGCACAAGTCCTTGAACTTATCGTATAACAATGTGTGAACTAGTTCATTTACTGGTTGTGTCCGAGTGTTTACATAATAAATAATGCCAGTTATTCTAATTGAACTTTCCACCATCACAGCAAAAGATTAGTTTGTTTACATAAAAGTAACATAAAATAAATTCACTCGCCAGTCCACGCGGCATTTTTTCTTATACAAATGAAGAACGTAAAGCTTTTACTTTTCTTTTAAATAAAAAAATTGTGCTTTTCTATTCTAAAATGCAAATGCGCTTAATAGTTCATTAGAAATCTGTCTGTGATCTTTGCAAAATATAGTATTAAAAAAAAATTTTTGTTGAATTATATTTAAAGTCGATGAGTTTATAGGTTCAAAACCATTTACAAACTGACGTGCGCGAATTCATTTAAATAAAAAATTTTAAAAATTTGCTTCTCCACGCGTGATACACGTTCAGCTCAATAACATTTGATCCAATCATAATTTTGATCTTTACGTTAAACGCTATATGTTACAAATTTCCTTTCAGCTGCTTTTCAGTTTATTCAATTCCTGAATTTGCACTAATAAATGACTGATCGTGTCAGCCAATGATTCCATCCAATTTGGTTTGTCTTGTTTTGGTGTACCAATCAGTAAAGTAGGTCTACTAGGGCCTTCCTGAGGCGAGTCCTCCATCGGCATTGAAGTGCTTGAGGTTGCTTCACCTGGTTCACTTATTCTACGTCGTTTGGCTGACTTTTCTATATCGCCTACATACAGCAATGCATAAATATTTACTTCCACATCGCAAAAGCAATATGTTTACCTGGCTCTTGAGGTGTGGATTCGTCTGCATGTAAAGCTTGTTGTTGTAATATGCAAATTTTACAAATATCTTGTAATTGTTTCAATCCTGAAACGAAGGATTCTTCCACTAAATGGTTATTATTGGCGGTGAAAATGACAGATAAAACTCTCAATTCCTACAAAAAGAAAAAAATTAATCAATCTAGACAAACTATACAACAATAGTGTTAAACTTACTCCATTAACTTTATACGCAATTTTATTCAACTCTTTAGGATCTACGTTAATAGGAAGAGAAGTCATGAAAGTGACAATTTGTTGTTTGAGTTGCTCGTTCATTACTTGATGATAGACCTAATCAAATAATCAATTTTATGATTACAGAAATTAAGAAATAAAAATGCAAAAAAATAATTCGTCACCTTTGGAAAAAATAATCGGCAGAATTGATAAATAACTGGATTATTAAGTGATGTTGGTTCATCGAGCAAAATCGCTTCCAAATAGTCAACAAGATAATTACTTGTGCAGAGCATTTCAATGTATTTTTTATCAACATGCTGAAAAATTTTATGCTGAGAGTGAAAATAAGTACCAAACTCGTAAATTACCCAACGCACTTCGGCTTGATAAATATCCAACCACAATTTCGGAAACAAAGCAACATGTAAGGGAATTCCTTCAAAGCCAACCATAGCACTCAAGCTAACGAGTGCTTCAGTCATAGCTTCGTGATTAATGGCCATACGACAAAGCATGTCCACTAATTGATGATACGGGAAAAAAAATTCCAATAAGTTTTGATCGTAATCGTCATCTATTCCCTATGTGAAAATAAATTTTTGAAATAGATTTCACAAAAATTTTAAATTTTATGTCATTACTTTAGGAACTTCAATTTGGCTGGGATGCAGGAACATTTGGAACATTGGCCTTTGAGGACGAATGCTCGATTTAGAACTGATAGGCTTTTGACCTTGTTTGGGAAAATAGGGTCCGAAAGTGACTGCAAAAAAAAATTATTGCGTGAATAAACGTAATTTTATCATTCGTGATAAACCAGCAGACAAAAATTCATATGCCCTGCTACGCTAATGTTTACCAGGGATATTAACCCTGCAAACCTACTAGAAACAATTTACGATTGCTGTTAAAGACAGTGTTGATTCTTATCAATTTACAATTTACTCAATTTAGTAGAGAAATAATGTCAAAAGTACAATTTTAAGAAGAAACTACACTTACAGAAGCCAGAAGCAATTTCTTTAAAGGCCCTTCCTGAGAAATAAAGGAAGGAAAAAGATTTACGTCACGAATGCCTTTTCCCCTCAATTTCGAAATTTAGCGCAAAAAGCATTGAAATAATAAATTTTGCATCATGTGTAAATAATTGATATCGTGAAGAGACGGAACCAGTGTAATACAAAATTCAACAATTTCTGCACTTTAAATCTTATATTCTTCCTAACCTGCAACGTTGTTTTCTTGGAAAGTTGCGTGACAATGCGTTAACATTGGAACCAACGCCTGAAGAATTTCACCTGGATACAGCATTAAAAGTTCACGCAGAACTTCTATTAATACAAATAACAAAATCGTTAGGACTCTGATTGGTGTTTTGTCAATACATTTTACTATCTTACCAATCGACATATGGCGCACATCACCAGGTGTGTATGAGTTCAGTAGGGTGATTAACTTCCTAGCGCAATCAACTCTTTCTTTCCAACTGTACAAACAATGTTTGACTTCTTTGTTGTCTCTGCACAATCGAATACATTTCAAAATCTCGTAAATAATGTGCAGGAGATCCACTAAATCTCCAATCACGTGGCATGCAGTAGCTTCGTGATACATGACGTGTAAAGTTTGAAACGCCTGAAATTATACATTTATTATTCGCATAAACTTATGATTTCCGATTATGCAACGTACCTCAAACAACATCGAAAGACCGTTATTGTATAGAAGAAATAAGCGATCATCGTTTGTCTCCAAAAGAATTCGGCACGCAGTTATTAGCGTAGTCCAACAGGAACGAGCATCCAGAATACCCAAATATAATTGTAATGTCATTCTTTTAAATGTATGAATTTCCTTTAACTCTTGCTCGGAGCTATCAGGATGTTTTAGTACAAATAACCGCATCAATTTAAACAACTCATCGATTGCCTGTGGAGAAATTAATACTTAAGTCAGCTTAAAAAGTTTCCTATTGCTAATCACATACCGAGGCATACTGAGTGGTGTACGGTGTAATATTTTTGAAGGCCCACTGTATGTTCTGGTGACTGGCCAGTTGTCGCGTGAACACTCGAGATTGTTGACAACACAAGCGTAATAGACCGTAGTAAGCAGGCAACATGCATCGATTGAAAATCATCACATCTTGATCATCATGGTCAGCTCTTAAATGATAATAACATTAAATTCCTACACAAATTTTAATTATTTAAAAAATAAAAAATTCTCACAAAATGTAGTTAAACGCAATATTCTTCGTGACGTGTGCATTTTGCACTATCAATTTAACATTTTCTGGGCATTCAATACACGCTTGGTACCAAAATATAAGCAGTGCTTGTTTGTTGTGATGAACTGAGATGGGAGGTTCGGACAATTTGGGTTGGAACAACTGCCATAAATCTAAAAAGTACTGACCAAACTGTAAACAGAATAGAAATGTTAATTTTACGATCCTTTTCAACAACTCTGAATATCACCATTAATCGTTCTGTTCGCGAGACAAGACAATATGTCATCAACGCAAAATAAGACATCAGCTTAGTTGTTCCATTTGTTGATGGATCTGAAATTAATTAAGAGAACGTTAAAAAATGTGTATACATATACATTACCCGTTTTATTTAATATTGCAAATTATACTAACCAACATAGTGTTTTGCACGTTTCAACAAACGCAGCAATAAATCGTAAATCTGGTGCAATGTCAACAGTGCTTCCGCGTTCATCTTCAGTAGACATTACAAATAAAGACAATAAATTAAATAAATTAATTTGGAAAGAACAGTTTTAAGTTACCGGAGTTTCCTTCTGAGGACTAAGCATTGTTCTAGCAGAACGAAATGCTTGCCTGAAACTATTGCTAGGAACCAAAGATACGAGAAGAAACGCTGCAGCTAAAATATATGAAAAAATTATATTTTACATTACAATCTAATAGTTCATTCCAAAATAATTTTTCGTTCGCTACCATTTCTAACACGTTGGTTGTTGTGCGATATTAAAAAGTGTTCCACCCACGACTCCATGTTTTGCAAAACCCACGTATGGGCAACTTTATTGCGAGGCACTTGCATCGAAAGCCACTCCAAACATTGCTGAGGGCAAAACTCAGCGACCTGCACATATTATAATTAGTTCTGAATATGATTCAGGTGCTTACAATACACCAACCTCCCAAATTCTTTGCAGCACAAGATTTGTAAATGAAGGCATCCCCGGTGGCCCACCAACAAATTCAACGAGCATTGACAATAACTTAAAGAACGGTTGATTTAGCTGTTAAAAAAAATAACAAAAATGTGAAATTAACACTCAATGCCAGTCATGTGATAATGTTGTTACTTCGTTGTGCTTCGTAATGGCTTGAAATATCATCGTGACAATCTTTTAAAAAATAAAAATAATAATCTAACAGCAGTTCTTAACCGATCACTGGATTCATCGAAAACTTACATGAATAGCGAGTCTCTCATTCCACCGGCTCAAGCTAAAAATAAGATTACAAGTCTGTCTAATGTTAATATTGTCACGAATTTGTTGAAATAAAAATGGAAAACCCTAAAAAAAGGCGAATTAATGAACTGTTCTTTGCCGATGATCTAAACTTTCTCACCTTTCCACCGGCTACTGAACCGTAATCGTTTTCACCTAAATGTAGCCGGTGATCATCGCTTCGTGATTTTTCTACTAACGTAGCAATCAGTGTGATCATTTTCTCAAGAGAGGCTGGTTTATATTTGTCATCTACTATAGATATGACGTCATCATCCTCATCATCGTCCTCATCAGATACCACATCAATCTAATTTTAAACAACAAAATTCAATTCTAAATTCGACGTGAAATAAAATAAAATAAATATACATATTCCGATGACTTTTGGCCCAAATAAAAGTTGACCATTATTGAAATAGCTTCGATGGCAATTAAGAATTGCGATTCCTCTTCTCCCATTTTGGCAAAGTCCAATAAAAATGTAAAGTATTCCGTCAAATGTTTACAATGTTGCTTGGCACCGTGTTCGATCTTTAATAAAAAAAACCCATTCCGCTATATTAGATGCAAATAGAGTAACTTTTTTATTGATTTAGTCAAACGTTACCAATGTAAGAAGTTTTCGAATAAAACGAGTGACGCATGAAAAGCGTCCAACCTGAGTAAGATCAATGTCAGACGAATCATCACTTTAAATAAAAATTACAATATTACAATTTCGAAGTTCAAAATTTCAAAATCTACAGTGGTACCTATCAACATAGGGCTGTAAGTAAAGAGAAGAGTGGACAGGTTTTAATTTGTTTATCACGTGAATGCAAAGCCTTTGAAACATCTGACGCACAACTTGATTCGGACACTTGATTAAAATTTGAACTGGCCACCAATCATTTTCGGCCATATGGTCCATAAACCACTAAAACAATTAGATTAACGAAGGAAAAAATTACATAGATTGAATTTTCAACGTCCATTTTATAATTTACCTCACAAGCGCTTTGGCTTGAGTTGCACTGCTTGGTTAGGAGCTCTATCCACTGAACCATAGTTGGCTAAAATTGAAGTCGGATTTGACCATTAATTTCAAAATTGCTACTTCTACATTAAATACTGAAATACCTTTTCTTTAGCGTGAATTAATGTTTCCAAAACAAAAGATGTGCTCAATTTGGCGGACATTAATGTTACGTCTTTATGTTGGGACATTGTTTGTGGAATGTAACCGCATATTTGCCACATAAAACTACAAAAAAATTAAATCAAATTATTACAGTAAAACTGAATTTAGACAAAATTATAAATTATTTTTGTATTCACTTGAAGTATGTATGTTCAAATATGTTTTTATCCTGAAGAAACTGCATGTTATCTTGCCAAATCCACTCTGCCAATTCTTTTGATAATTCAAAAGCCGGTTGATCGCTTTTATTATTGCTGGGCCAAAGGTTAATTTCTTCTTTTGGATCAGTTTGAATACATGCCGAACGCTCGTAAAATAGCATGTACGCACTATTTGTCTGTACGCAAAAAATGAAAGAAAAAAATGATGCAAAGTTATAATAATAATAATTTTGTTTCCATCTAATCAACCTTTTCAAAAGAAAAATCCATAAATTTGTCAGTTACAGAATCGTACGTTTTGCTCTAAATAAAACAAAATATTAATTTTTTCGTCCAATTCTATCTCCTTCATATACTTTTAGCTACCGTCATTTCGCCACCAAAACATTCGGCGGCGATTTGTGCGGGATCAAATGGTTTGACTTCAGCATCATTAAATAAAAACCTAAAACAAAATATTTTTGTTTATAATTAACAAAATAAACCCATTATCTAATTTACCATTTGTCTTTATTGACACAAGTTCTATCCCGAATAAAGCTGTAGTAATGTCCACCATCAGCAGTGCCCGTGTGCACGGTTACACCAATCAAGTCGTAGAAGTAACTATCTTCATCTTCTTTTGAAATATCATCAACTTCGCAAAGGACGTAATCATTTAATTTATTAAACTGAGAACTTGTACGATATTATACCTTTGTATTGATCAGGCATTAAATTTTTCTCCGTATATCCAGACATGTCTAAGCGCAGTGGGAATGAGAAGTGAGTATTGACTTTCTCTTTCATCATAGTCACCATATTGAACGTATAACGCATGGTGTTGAAGCAGATAATTTTAGGAAGTTTCTTAAAACAAGCTCTAAAAAGAATTGTTGATTTTGTAGTTTTGCATTTAACATAAATGTTCGACGCGTAGCAATAAATTCGCACCTTTTTTCTGCTCTCACTTTTTTCCCACATTGTGAACATGTATACATGTTGTCACCTTCAAGGGTATCTTTTACTGTTACTTCATCCAACGATTCCTACAAGCAAGATAAAAAAACACGTAGTGTAATAAAAAACGTTAAGTTCTGCTAATAAAGTAAAAGGTAATTTACATAAAGGTTTCTCATATCAGCAACTTGACATCTCACTGTGTAAAATTCTTCAATCGTTCTACTAACGTGAGGACAATCCTAAAATAAAGTAGTTATTAATATATTACCGGTCAAAAATCAATATAAACTTACTAAAGATACAACATTGTTTGTGATTACACCACAAAAAAGTGTTTTCACCAGTTCTTTCTGCAAATTAAAATCATAATTTACAACTTTATTGTATTTTTAATTGTGTAAAATCATGCAAAAATCTAACCAATTGTGGCGTCATTTCTTCAAGTTTGCTAATTAAATCAGTAAAAAATTCAGCCATGTCTTTCTGTTCTCCCGTATTCAGCGGTTGATGATCCATCACATAAACTTTACAGAAACTTTTTGGATTGTAAGCTTTCCGCTCACTCTCCTACATAACGCAAACCTTATTTAATACATTAATTACGAAATATTTTAATAACTACTTACCAATAGATAAGCAAACATACGTTGTAATTCATGCAAGGTATTTTCATGTTTGCTGTCTGTGGTACTTTGCTTTAAAAATAATTGAAATTTAATGTTCATAAAAAAAATTTCATTTAACAGTGTCAGTTTAAATGTGTTTACTTTTGCTGTAAGAATGGAAACCCTTGCTTGGGGCATCATGTACAAATGTTGCATGCATGACGCCATGTAACAAGTTGCACCCAAATTTGTAAGACCAACATAACCACAATCTGAACGACCGTCTTCGTGGGGCCAATAATCCCATGGGTAAGGCGAATGAGAATCTATATCGTATAAATGAACATGTTAACCATAGCTACAAAATAAAAGTATTTTTATAAAGCGTGACCGACTTGGACTGTGTTGCTGAAGAAGACATTTATGCAGTATTTTGTAATTGTCGATGCATCCTTTCACTAACTCAATGAGCAAGTCATAAGCGGCTGACCGAGCAGCGTGAGATTTACATTTCGGTAAATAGCGTTGTTTAGGACTGGGCAACGCAAATAAACATTCACATAGTTGCAAAAGGAAATTCTTCGATAAAAAGACATTGTTAGAGTTAACTACATGAATTTTCTCCGCTTTACAATTTTACCTGGCCGTCTTCACTAAATTTGAACGGTGGATTGTGTTTCATAACAGCAGTGCAAAGTGTCAATAATCCTATCAAACCATCGTCCTCAACAGTAGTGTGACGAGTTTCCAAATAGTCTCGAGAAAATATAGACTGTACCAAATATCGAATCATACTATCCAGATCCAACGGCTTTGTCTAGACATTTATATTATGTTTAATAATGTTTTCGATTAAAAATTATCAAGTACGTACTTGTTCGTCATTGTATTCTTTCAAAATTTCTTCGTCCAAACTGTCTACAAGACGGCAAACTAGCCAGTAATAATCACGACAAGCAGAACCATATGGTTCTTTGCCATCTTCTTCAGGCTGCATACCGGAATAAATCTGTGTTTAAAATTTCAATTATATTTTTTTTGCTGAAGTTTGTTTACTACCTCTAATCGAATGGATTTCATCGTTTGTGCATCTTTCAAAAAACTTAATAAACATGATAATAATGGAGCGATAAATCTCTGTCCGGTTTTCCCATCGATTGTCGTTCCCAAACATAAACGGTACTGCCCAGTACATGCTTCTCTTCGAACTTCAGGCTACAGAGACATCGCATTATAATTTTTCTTTTAATTTTATTACCTTAAGTCATACCTCCGGATCGTCAAGTAAAAGCCGTTTAAGGAGTTGTCCCAAATTAGGACTATTAAATAGCGCTGCCTTGACAGCATCACACGAGTACGACCAGTGAACTAATAATACAATCGTGTAATGAACTACTTGAGCGCGACCCCAAAAACCAGTTTTGTAAAAATTCGGATCTCGTAACGTGGCTGCTTCATGCAAAACATTTAGTAAAGCTTTCATCACAGGTTCAACTTCCATCAATTCCAGCATTGCCTGTGAAAAAAATTAAGGTTAAGTAGCAAAAGAGGGCAATAATCGTTGCAACATTTTTCCTACCGAATTCAGCCGCGGTATAAGTGACTTTTCACAGCTTCCGCGTCGGTTTCGTTTTGCTTTCTTACGAGGAGTTTCGTAGTCTGGGTTTTCATCCCGAATTGCATCTAATTCCGTTGGATCAATTCCAAACTGGTTGATTAATTTTAATAAAAATGCAAGACAGTCTTGTTTCCACTAAAAAAAAAAATTTGTTACTCAAAATTACAAGATCAACGAAACTATCATTTCGGCCTCCGCCCGTTCCGCAACATACATCCGGGCCTGTCAACGCAACTGTCAACACATACCTCATTCCAGTCTTCCCCATCGCGAGATTGTAAAGTACCAGACATAAAAATTCCAAAAATATGCCGAAGTCCTCCCTGATTAATAAACTAAAACAAATAATTGAACCTTTGTTATTACCAGAATGTAACTCGTAATTTCTCTGTATATACTTCTCGTGTCCAATTTAGGTCTTGTTCTACTTTACAGCAAGAACTATCGTTTTTCAATCCGTCTCCGTCTCCCAAACAAACCTGAAACAACCATTTCCGAATACGTAAACAAACTAATTATATTTCTGGAATTATTTTAAATGAATACTCACGACTGATTTAATTAGTGATCGCGAAGGCCTTGCTAATGATTCAACAATTTGTAAGGAGTACATCAATTTCTGCGGACTTGCCGGATCGATTAACATTTCGAATGAGGTCTCATTTGATTTTTCTTCGTTCTGACAGTAAATAGAAGTTATTTATTGCACTTATATTCGCTATATCGAAGTAGTAATTGAATTTGCTTACCTTCGAGACAAGATTGTGAAAGCCCTGCAAAATTGTAGGACATGTAGGTAGCATCATTAGCAATTCCCAGACTTGCCTTGAAAGCAATTGACCTTTGGTATGAGGCATCCAACCCTGCAAAAGCAAGACATTAAATTTATTTCGTAAAGAAATTACATTCTTTCAAGATTTACTAACCCTGGCATTCTTTACTGATCTGAGTGAACTTAATTGCTGCATTAATCCAAACAACTGTTCGAAGTAAGCAGGTTTAAGCAGAAGTTCCATTGGCAGTTTGTTTTTTGGTGGGGGTGGAAGTTGAGATGTAGGTTCAAGGCCCTCGCGTTTCCTTTGAGGTCGCGCCGCTCCCACGGAAACAAACACAAGCTACCAAAATAAATTTTTTAATTTGGTATAATAAATAAATCTTTTTGACGTACTTGTAAATCCTTAAAACCCATGTCTTGTAATGTTCTTTCATCCAAATCAGCTGTTAATTCTTGTCCTTGGCTGATCATACGTATAGGTCCTTCGGTGGGAGAAAATCCAGAGCTGTTCTCAACCAATGAGCTCGATTGACTGGACGAATTGAAGCCTTGAGAACTCGTACTTGGTTCCTGAAATTAAGTGCATTGTCAATAGAATACATAAAATTTAGATAATTTTATGCTTCAATACCTGCCCCGAGCAAATTTGTTTTTGCTGCATCATCTTCTGTAATTGTTCCCACCAGCGAGTTACTTCCGCTCTTAATTCACCCACATAATCAGATCCCAGCATTTCGAAAGTAACCTTTATGATAGCCGAACATTAGATGTTTAGTAACTACATAAACTGAAATTATTCACTTTGTCAGTAAGTCCGCCTGGTTGACAAATAACCCGGAGCGTCGACGCTTGTTTCTCGGCTAAACTTCTTTGATGTCTCATGATTCCGCAACCATCCAAATACCAAAGTCTTAGGTGGTACGAGTATCTAATGGAATAAAATGTTGTGAGTTTAGTTCACAACAGAACCAGACATAAATCTTTACCTTCTCTGAAATGTTTCTAGGTGTGTTTTCAAAAGAAGCAGGCCTCTCTGGATAATTATCAAATTCGAATCCTCCGCCTAGATATTTCAATCATTTAAATTAATACCAAAACATACAAAAATTTAAAAACATTGAATGCAACCTGATCTAAATGCTGTGATGCTGAATATAAATTATTCATGCATCGTTCGATGAATTCATCTTCCTTTTCCAATGTTCCGTGATGAACTGTAAACAATTCACGGTAATTCGTAATCTGCACTACATGACATTAGATATCTTACTGTTAATGTAATAACTGTTCAGATATTGGATTGCTGTCATGCTCACGTCAGTGTTTTCTGCACGCAAGGCAATGCCCCATAATTGTGCCATTCCCGATAACTTAAAAGTAAAATATAATATGATAACAATAAAGGACTTGTCAATTAATTAACTTACTTCTGAATCGGCAGTATTTTCTGCTGAAGAGACTGCTAAATGCGTCAAGCTACTGAGTTGTTGATACAAATTAAGAGCAGTCATGCTCGTGGTTTCGGGAGGCAATAGCGGCATCTTTAAAAAAATGCAACATTACGTAAAATAAATACTAACACATTTCAAGCATGCGCCTTTACGATTAAAAAAGAAAAAAGAAAAACCTTTTCAAGGAAAATATGTTTAAACGTTTCTAAACCCATTGCATGCTGATCTTTGTTCTTCGCTTGGTTTAACAACCAGCTGAATAGTTCATCAGAACATTCTTGATCAGTGGCTAAACAACTCCACAGCGTGTCTACTTGCTCCAACGTTAAGCCTGTGCAAAAAAGTTATTTGTATACAATACAAATCTCTCAAAAATTGTTTAGTGAAAATTTACGGAAGCTATCAGGTGAACCCATTGAAGAAAATACACAAGTCAAAAATTGCAATCGAACTTGGATCTCGGTTTGGTGACTGCACCTGTAATTAAAAATATTAGCGCAACGTCACCAGCAAACATTCAAGACTTACATAATTGCAGAGCGATGTTTTAATGCTTTTGCGTTATTTGTGTACGCCACAAGATTATTGAAAAAGTGTTTCATCATCTTGTGTTCTCTCTCCGCCCACCTAAATGTTGACAAGAACAATATCGATAATGAAGGTGAACTTTTTAAGTATTTTGAGAAACATACAGTGTTATCGCGTGGGTATCCATTCCGCCTCTATATTGTTGAAAAGATCCAAATAATTTAGGCAAAATCCGGAGAGATACAACAACAGAACTGAAAAAAAATGTTCAAAAATAAAAGTCTGTTATAGTAATTTAATAATTGTCTCATTAAACCTATTAGTCGCCAAATTTTCCAGACATCCTTCAATAAACTTCATTCGAATAAGCCTGTCAGTCGCCCAGCACACTAAATTGCAAAGAACTTTTTCTGATTCTGCTGCTAGTCCTTCGCCCAATTGTTCCTGAGATTTAAAACATTGTAAGAACAGAGAAGCAAATTTAAAAAACATATCACCATAATCTAATTAATTACCACTGTTTCATCCTGAATAAGATCCCAAAGTAATGTATGCCCCGGTTTACAAACTTTATCAATGTCGAAATGGCCAATGTTTTGGCCACTCTCTCGCTGACCACAACGATGAAACGCTGGAGATAAATTACTCTTTCGTAACCACTCAACAAATAACATTTTTAATTTTCAAACCTTTTGCATGGTGTAAATGCGATCGATAGATAGAACTCACAGTCGCAAAATGCTGCTGCATCTGATGCGAGCTTAAGTGAGACTGGGAGTGAGCTGCGAGTTGGACAAGCTCTTCCTCACAACCAGATTCTTCGCCGTCAAAATCAGCCATATTCTTCTCAGACTTATTGCTAATACGCGAGCTGCAACTTCCATCGTCCGGACTAAGAATGTCCTCAACCATATCGCTACAATATTTTTCGTAAGGAAAAAAAATCACGGTTTGATGTAATAATTTTATAAATTAATTAACTTTCACAATGTATTTCTTACCTGTGCCGCTGGGCATGAAGACTTTGGATATATTCACGGCAATCGTATACTTCTGTTTCAATAGAGTCTCCCAATCCCGTAAAATCTTGCGTATCCATATCGGATCCTTGAGAATCGCCAGAGACTATTGGGGCAGCTTGTTCATCCCGTTTATTCGGTTTGTCTTTCACCATAGGCGCATCAGCCTCAGTTTTTTCATTTTTCAACTCGGTTAGCACATCCTTTTCCGTTAAAGAAACTGTAGATGACGTCGATAGTTTGTCACCGTTTTCTATTAATAATTCGTCCTTTGCTTGTCCCACTTTTCCTATGTTTAAAGATTCTTTAGAATCAGTACATTTTTCAGTATTCTGATCATTTATTTTATTGTCTGTGCAATCATTTTCATTCTCGCTAGTGTTGACTGTTTTAGTATCCCGTTCGAGTTGGGCATCAACGCTTTGACGGGTATTCTTATTTGATAATCTGTTTGGCAGTGATTTTACGCTTAGTCTTTCATCAAGCAGTTCTTTGATGGATAAATCTGCTTTATCATTTCCATTCTTTCTTACAGATAAATCAGAAAATACTCTACTAGCTCTCTTCAAATGATCTTCCAAATTGATCTTTGCGGCTGCCATGTTGTCAATTCCGGGTAAACTCTTAGATTTCACATCAGTATTTTTCTTTTCACCTTCCACAGCATTTTTCTCCAATGATTTCTGTCTGTGGCGATACAATTTACATCTCGATTCGTGAACTTTATCCTCAATTGACGAATCTTCATTCCCAGAGTCGTCGTCCGATTCGCTCATCGTGCTGAAACCACTAACACGAAGACCAGATTCGCCATCAACTTCTTCCCCATCACTCTGAAGTGTGTCGTTGCTCGCATTGCTTAAGTCACTATCTAAAGCTCCACTGCTTGCTGAACTATCATCCATAGCTGTAATTTCTCCAGGTTCACGGCGAGTAATTATTCTTTTCCTTTGTTTGTGCCTATATAAGATTAGTCATTAGTA
>JAQIWS010000829.1:0-15425 GCA_034696085.1 Stigmatogaster subterranea | reverse complement strand
AAATTTTCAAAGAGTGATGACAGTTCGTGCAATGATGGTTAACAGAGACAAAAAAGATAACTGGGAATTTGGAAGAATAACAATAATGTAGGTAAAAAAGAAAAAACTCATTTCACTTATCGACCTGCGCTACGCCTACGCGTTAGCATTTAAGATTTCGTTTTTAAAATTGTAATTCCAAAAAAAGAGAAGATAAAAGCTTTCATGTTAAATACGCCGCTATTGGCAATCTGAACCGAACATAAACAAGGAATAAATTGACTCGCGCAAGAAAACAAAAATAACGACCGAGCAAAAAGGAAAAAAAAAATAAATAGCAAAACAAATAAACGAGAAAATCGGACGAGCTTTTGCTAAAGAAAAGAAAAGAAAAGAAAACTTAGTCGATAATGAAAGCGGAGCAACGAGATCGGTCGAGGACGCCGCGTTCAGTTTCTCGGTCGCAGTTCGACTTTTGATTACAACAGTCAATATGAAAGTCCGTATAAGAAGCAGAAGCGAGGGCAGTGCAGTTGCAGATTTCCCAAGGGTGAGGCAGTGGGCGAATCACTTCGTGTTGCGCTGCTTTTCATTTATTTATAGTTCCCCTCCTCCCCTTTACGTGATATTTGCTGTCCGCGTCTCGTATCAACTCTTATCAGAGATTAAAAGTCGTCCAATCGTCCTCTCAAGATTATAAATAGATTAACTTACAGCACGCAAACATTTTTCATTTTTAACCTCATCAAAAAAAAAAAAAAATTAATGAAAAAAAAAAACGAATAATTTTTTTTTAGCTCTGTCCAGCTCCTTTTCATTTGCTCAACTAATCCGTTTTTCAATATCCTTCCAATCCCATTACAAACAAAAACACAACGCTGAAATCGCCGTTCGTCAATTTTTTTTTTTTTAAAGAGCAGACTCTAATGATCGAAAAATGTTAAATAACATTTTACATTGATAAACTTGCACCAAGTGCACAACTCCGGAAAAATTAGTCTAGTGTTTCCTTGAACGCTACAATTAGAATAATAACTCTTTCAACCATGGATGACCGTGCCCACGCAAGCAGAAACGGGGAAAAATAGCAATCCCTGTGGACAGCGAGTGTAAATGGTCATTCATGAAAGCCAAAGGGCGAAAACACGACAAGGACAAAAACATCCTTTTTTTTCTTTTATCTTCCTCCTGTCTATCCCGTCTGTCTTACAACTTGCTTAACCACTGATTATATACGAGATAAAAATTGCTCGGTCCCTTTGGCAAACAAAATCAGCAATAACAAGTTGTCTCGAGCCCGAATTCCGAGACAGCCCAAACGCCACCAAAATAACTCTCTTTTCTCGAAACAAACATTTATTACTCCGGGAACACCATCGAAAACAATGGACGCACTGACGCTTCACTTAAAGCAACCATGAAGAAAACTATCGTCAATGCCTTTACTCTTGACAAACTCAATGGGAAAACGGTGTGGCATGGAGCAAGAGATTTACAATGATGGGCAATCACTATTGTTTTCTCCCTCCCACAATACATTTCTCTTTTGAGCCAAATAGACAACCGGAAGTTGAGAAACCATCTCTTAAGAACACACCCGGCACTACCAATGCTTCGCTGGCCGATCATTCGAGTAATAAAAGGAAAAATAAATAGAGAAAAATACAAAAAGACGAAAAAATAATAAAAACATTGCTAACCACTGACCGAGACAGCGAAAAAGAGAGGGCTCTTTTGTTCTCGAAAAAGTTATCAGCGCAATTGTACCAAATGCTAACGATAAGAGGAAAACGGGACGATGTGAAGTTGAGTCTGAATTGCTCTTTACAATGAGTTGTCAATGTTTGAAAGTGATTTCCTTCACTTGATCTTTGCCAATACCACGACGAGTCGTTTTTCCACTTATTGATGAAGAGTTACCAATAAAATCTCTTCGATTTGGCGTCAGCTGGGTGTCGAAAAAGTCTTGCGTAAAAAAAAAAAAAGACAGTCTGGCTTGAAGCCAGACGAAGAGAAAAATGGGCAAAGCGAGGTAGAAAACGAGCGTGAAAGAAAAGGATGAGAAGAGATTATTCGGCCACTGACAAAAGGCGGAGAAACCAAAAATCCATCACTGACACCTGTTTGTTGCAACTGGTTCGATTTACGACAGAGCGCGAAAAGAAACGAAATCACAGCCCGTCGACAAAAGAACATCACAAAGCGCGACACGATGCTCGATGTGTAGTTTTCGTAAACATAAAACTCGGCGTGGTACCCAGGATCAACGACTTCCAAATCTCAAGCGACAAATTTTCTTCTTCAAACTACAATCACCGTTCGTTCTCTTTTCTCATCAAAACAACTTCTCGATTAAAACTTTTTGACATCTAAATGTTGCACTGAACTCAGGGGCAGTTAGGATTTAATAGTGCGGTGCTAATTAAGCTTCCTTCCTCCTCCGCCTCCTCTTTTCCCTTCTCACCCCAAAACTGCCATCTTTCTGTGGCTCTACCTTCTTTCTTTCGCGAACCGCGTATTGTGGAGTCAAAAACCCTCGTGCAGACTCGATATTTAATTAGGATCAGATGGGCCTCGCACACTTAATGGCCCGTTTTACAACTCTTTGCTGTTCAAAGTGTAGCTACAGCTCAGAGCTTATTGAGTACATTAGTTATCGACGGAGGTCTACGCAGACGAAACTAGCTCCAGCGAGGGGCGAGAGTAGTCAAATAACTCAAGGGCAACTCTTTAATTCGGACAATCTTCTCTCACACTCCGAGGCAGTAGAGCATGGACGCAATTGCTGGCGGATGCGGTCTCTACCGAATCGTGATAGCGGGAGAATTCTGTGGTTTAAAACACACCGTTGTCATTTATCCTCAGTGCCAACTGCACCAAACACTCGAAGTAAAACTGCTTTCATCTAGCACTGTTCCAATAGAATTAAAAATTTTATTGATGGAACCAAGTCCAAAAGTCGATATAATTATCCCAAGACGAGCTCAACGCGTTCGTTGTCTTACGGCACTAAACTAAATACGTGCATATCGCACATCCAGTCTGGTTTAATCATCGACCAAACACTAAACCTCTCCGTGACTTTCTTTCGCTTCGTGAGAAAAATCATTATTACTCAAAGATAAATCGACTTAATTTTATCAGCGAAAGCTGACTAACTTGAAATTGAAAAGCGAGTATAGAAAATACTTTTCAATAAACTAAACAAAAAAGAAAACTACTTCCTTTCTCGCTAAAGCGAGCGAAACGAGATACGCGCCATGTTTCATCGTTTCTCACTAATGATCTTCAATCCATTATGGAAACCAATAGGAAGGATCACAGATAAGGTTCCCTACAAGGAAACTACCAACCTAACACAAACACCCTAAACCAAGCCCTCATTGTTCCTTACACTTTTACACGGTCAACCGAGACCAGTAGCCCCAAACGTCTCTCGCAACGCTAAGACGCTCCCAGACCACATCACCGTCCATTTTCTAATAGGTACCTCATAAACTACGCCAAATGATTTTCAATCTCTTATCTCCTTCTGTCACGTCTTGTTTAAGAATAAAGCACTACCCCAAAAAAAAAAAAGAACAAGAAAGAAACACACACGAAACGAGATCTTGTTGGGTTATAAGATCATTCTTTTTTTCCCTTCCCTCGAGGCAACGGGTTTATACTATCACGTGAGCCACGTTGCATGTTGGTCGGCCAACTAGAGCCACCTGCCACGTTCCCAAGAGGCCGCCCACACGCCTCCTTCCCCTCCCACAATCAATGCGGGGACGCGGAGAAAGATGAGGGAAGGTGGGTCTGTTCGTCCTCTTCTTCTCAACCGGGAGGTCACAGTGCCAGGTGATGTTGTTCTCAGTGACCGCTTGCCTCTCGCCCCCTCTCTTAATTAATTCATCTCTTTAGAGCCTTCGGGGGTGCTTGGTATAATAAAAGAGAGTTGGAAATCCTTTCCTCTCCAGAGAATTTTGTGCCACAACGAAAATTGAAAGGTTCAACTTTTAAAATAGAGTGAGTACACCGACAGGCAAAAGTTAATCTAATCTACGACACGTGAGTGATCAAATGCCAGCGAAACAGAAAAAGGTCTTTCATCGTCAACCTTTGTTTATGCATTTTGATTGACCCAAATTACATCAAGTAATTGCCTAATTAACGAGTCGCCGATGATACAATGCCAATTTAACGTCAAAATAAAATTTGCAGTCGACCTTTGATTGGAATATTACGCGACAAAAACCACTAAATATAAAATAAAAATTGCCTGTCTTCACTCCACATTAACATTTACCTCGCAGCAATTTAAAGCGCGCGTGCAAAACAGATGCAAATTAATTCTACTGTAAAACTTCATTTCGCAGTTGATCACGAGAAATCAAAGCCATCAACTTCCAAATTTATCGCCGAACGTACGAATCGATGTAATTACCACCAATAAATTAATACAACCGTTTAAGAAAACAGCAACGATAAATCACGCTGGGAAAAATAAAAGATGGAAAACCACAAAACTTGCTCAAAACTTACACAACGTAATATATAACGTGACTAAAACTAACATTCAGAAATATTAGAAAAAAATATTATTACAGAAAAAAAAAATAGTAAAATACTTACGATATTTCTCCAAATGGTGCAAATGCTTCCCTAAGAGTATGTGTTTCGATTTCTGGACTTAAATCACCAACAAATATGTGAAAGTGCTCTGTAAGTAAAGAAAGCAAAAAAAAAAAATATGTTACTTCACCTGATACAAGTACTGAGTGTGACGTGTGTACCATACACAAAGAATCTGAAAAGTAATATCAGTTACGCAAAAAGACAAAAATGTTAAAAGTGACAAAATAATTTTTTCCACGTCTACCGTGTGCTGTGCGCAGCTTACATGCAGAGGACTTTACAAGATCGCGTTAATTAAAATTTATTAAAACTAAACACCAAAGATTTACGACTCGTCCAATAACGTCAACTCTCGGGGTAATGAATTGCTTCAGTTTTGAAAAATAAAAATAAGTTGAAGAGAACCGACCGAAACGATTCACGACAACACCTACAAACATTCTTTCATACAGACGTACACATATTGCTCCCGAACCCAACGTTTAAAAAAAAAGGAGGGGGGGGGGGCTAGCAAAGTGACACCCAACTTCAATCGATGCTTTATCACCTAGACCAAGAAGAAAAAGAGAGAGAGAGAGAGAGAATGGGGGTGAGGGGTTGAAAAGGGGAAGATTTTGAGGAATCCAATACCGAGGCAAGAAACCTTCTTTGTTCACCCTCGCAACCAACAAGACTACACGAGGCGAGCAGAAACTGCAAATTTTTCGTCCAGACACTAGGGCGCGTGCCGGGTGACAGAATTCCAATACCTTCCATTAGCCTCCTTGGCAGAAAGGAGGAGTAGAAGAGAGAAGAGGTGGAACGCCTAGTGGAAAATCACCTCCACCACCACCTTAGACCACCCTCATCCACGCGACAATAATTGCGCCAGCTGACTCGCGCATGCCTTCACTGTAATCATTTGTTCCCAACTAAACCGCCACAGAAACCTCACAGCCCAATTGGCGAAGAGATCAAAAATACTCCAAACGTCGACAACCTCCTGCTCCACTTGAAGACGAACGCGCGCTCGACAAAGTGTCTGTTGGCGCGTCTTTTGTAATAGTGCACGCATTCGGAAGAAAACTCACTCTCTCATCCTTTCATCTCTTGTCACGAAGAAATGAGTGGAAAGGCGAAAGATACAAAAAAATAAAATAAAAATACAACAAAAATAAAAACTTATTCCTCCTTCACTTCATCCAACATTTCTCAGATGAGTTACTACCGATGCACTAAGAGATTTATGCGCGCTGTCAAAAATAAATTGTGTTGCGATACTTTTACCTAAACACTATCATTCACGAGAATTTAAGGCCTTCTGCAGGTGGGTTTTACCGCCATTTATTTAAAAAGACATTACACTTGTTCCACTAATTTTCACGCCGTGTAGCGAGACTCTCCATTTTTATTTACCCCAAAACCATCATCTTCTTCTCAACCACTTTTCACATTTAACGTTAAACTTATATCAACATTTGCACTTGCGAGACAACCTCTTTTATAACCACTTTTCACCTCTTACGTGATAATACAAACAGTGAAGACTAAAGACAGAAAGAGAGAGAGAGAGAAAGGCATTCCAGCCACCTCGCGCATCACTTTCCTCTGCGTGGAATTTTAATCGTATTCAAGTTGGTCAAATGGCTACGCTCAGTCTTTCTCCCCTATTCTATGACACAGAGAAAGCGACTCAACGAGCACTCGCCCGCCAATCCCCTGGGATCGTCACCGGTGGGGAAGATCGTGAAACGAAACTATCCCCATCTCCCTTCCCCTCGCTGCTGAGTGATGACGAGTAGTGGTAGCAACGACGCAATTCATTAATTTTTTCCTCCCCTTCGCTTTCTTTTTACTCACAAAGAAACTCCATTATAGATGCCTTTTAATGAAAAAGACACACTTTACATTGCGCAATTAGAATGTATGCGCAGATAAGTGAATTATGCCCACTAAATTAGCCTTCCGCTATTCACTCATTCGGCTTCTTTCTTTCCTTCATTGTCAAAAGACGTAATTTACGCCCGCGCAATAAACGCGCGGTACCATTGGTTTTCGATCCGCAATTGTATTGGGAATATCGGGCTCAAATAATAAAAATAATAACCAAAGCGCCAAACACAGACAAATTCGAGCAATCTGCTACCATAGGAATGAACGATTTGAATTAATCCAATTTGCACAAACTGACAACGAGCGATGAATGGGGAGATTGGAAACATACTGTTCGAATTATTAAGCCGATTAAAGCGTAGCTGGAATCCCAATTCCATTAAGTATAGACAGCAGCTTGCTCTTCATTACCAGAGGGTTTGCTTATATTATTGAGTGGCAAGTTATCTGCCGCAAGATTAATGTTAATGCACATTAAATTGCGCTCTAAATACATTCACGACGAACCATATCGTTCGTGATTTTTGTCGTCTCTAATTCTCATTCGGTTCACTCTTTCCTCCTCGCTTCGTCGCCACTCGTCCTTGGTTTTCTACGAGTGACCTGACTCGGCAATGAAGCGCTCGTCTCATCTTCTTTTCCTCTCCCCAAGTGGCCGAACGAGCTGATAATGTGGCTGCTGGTTAGCAATGTGACGACCATGAATGCAACGCAAGAAAATTCCCCCGTGGATACAACGCCCGCGAAATCGATCGCTGCCAACACTCCGCACCCACCACTTCTCCCCCATCCCTTCAATTGCTCTTTCTCCCGCGGAGACACTCGTATATACATCGATGCTCAACAGTTTTCTATATAACCGTGTATCTCCAAACCACACGCGCCGACAACAACAAACCTACCATTCCCTCTCTTCTTTTCCGCATTACGACTTGACTTTTCGGCTCATTTACGCCACGACCGCATTATTATTTCATCAGCCAGTTTAAGCATCTTTAGCGAACATCCAAACGTCCTCTGCATTTCACGATCAACAAATACACCCCCCACTTTGGTGGTATAATCCACTTTAAAAATCTTCATCTACCTCATCGCCCGAACAAGAAAAAAAAAATTTAGAAATAAATAAATAAATAATCACTCCCCTATTACTTGTGCACGCGGAAAAATCTTCGCCATTCCACCTGATCTTGCCACCTCTTATCCAATTTCATCGTCGTAGCCCCACTCAGCGCGAGATGGAGGCAGCTTATCTGCCTCATTTGCCAGCTGAGTAGGGGCCCGTTGAAAAGGGATGGTGTCTGCAGATTGGAGATTAATGAAGGGTGACCTGGAGGTCACGAGTGGACCCTCCATCACACGGAAACCTTCACACTCTCTTTTCCATCCGTGTGTCTCTAATCACTAGCGACCAGATGCATAGGAATCAAGGCAAAGCGAGCCGAGGTTTCCCTTCTCTCTCTCTTCTTAGATCAATGGCGGGCCATTAAAATTAACTGCCTCGCCCAATATGGGGGGCCCCTTCCCCTCTTCTCTCTCTCTCGTATGCGCACGAGAGAGATAAAATGAGAGCAATTCCAACGGGCATGTATATGTCATTGCGAGTTGTCAGACAAGCGGTAGTCTAAATGGTCAAATAGGAAAGACATTCCCGCTCACATGTGCTAAACGCGAGGGACAAACGAGGTTGTCTGATTTACGAAATTGATACGAGATTTTGTAAACAAATAAATAAATAAATTGACCTTTTAAATTCATTCAAAAAAAAATTTTTTTTTCGTAGATTTGACTTTAGTGAACTGTACTAAACTATAATTTTTTTTCTCCTTTTTTAACCTAAATATGAAATAATTTACGTCGACCCAGAAAAAAGTGACTCCAAACAATCCATCATAATCTAGTCGGAAAACCAGTTGATAATGATAAAAATAATAATTCCCCCCTTCCCTCGCTCAATTCAATTTCACGTGATATCTCGATGACGTGGCGTTATCCATTTAACCCTGTACACAATAAATATTGCATAAATATTGCGTGACTACAAGGTGGAGTTCACAGAGAAGCCGCTGCCTGCGTTTTCCTCTTTTTCATGATACGTCGCTTTTGGCCGATTCAATCTGCCGTGACGGGCAACGCCCGCCTCCTTCGTACCCTCGCATCTCAAGCCTTCCCCAAGAAAGCCAAAGGACGACCAATCGCGAGCGAACATCAAGAACGATCGGAGAAAGCTGATTGGCCGACCAAAGCCAACTTAAAGAACGTCCGACCCTCCTGCGCACTACCATCTTAAGAAAACACCTCCTTTCATCTTCGCCTCCTGATTGCGCTGATAAAAATATTCACTATCATCCCTCTCACCGTTTCATCTCATCATTATCCATCACCAAGCCACTCGCTTCTCATTTCGGCAGATTTTAAACAGAATATTTTATTACCGTCAAATTTTTTCCCTTTCCATCGGTTTTTGCTCCGTTACGTAAAAGTCAGTCAATCAGTGGTCGATGCCAGCCGACCAATTAGCTACCGATTTGCATCTGGTCGCGCGTGCGCGCAGTAGCTCGCGTTCCCGACCCACCTTCCTCTTGCACACTCTCTCTTTCTCTCCTCCACCCTTTCATCAAAGAATTCATGTCGTGACTGAAAATGTTTCGAAGAGGGAAGCGAAATTCAGTCGAGAGGGGTGGAAAATCATTAATATTGCTTACATATAGTTTGCATGCGAACCAAACTAATTAACTGGCAGAGAACTCTACTAATAAATGATCGCCCACACGTTCAAAAAAAATTTTAAATATTCCAAAAAAAAAAAAAAAAAGGTAAATAAATAATTGCAGGAAAAATCTCTCCGCTACTCACAGACAAGTTGACAAGATGGAAATTAAGTTAAACGAAGGAAAGAATGGGGAAGAAGAGAGCAAACACAAAAAATGCAAAGTTGACTACGCAACCTTTTCATATCGTTTCCTGTTCTCACGAACACAAACTAAAAATTCGTCGTTATCGCAAAACGACGCATTGAAAAACGAGATTTTGTTATTTAATTTCCAAAACCCACAAATACAAATCGCTATTTGTATTCTTGTCCATCTCCGTCTACGTTGCCACGACGACGCCAGACCAAAAGGAAAACAACTTCGAAGTAATCCTCGATTCCACGCTTGTGATTCAATTACCACTGGGTTAAACATCGTTTTCGGCTTTAAACCCCAAGAAGACGAAAAAAAAAAAAAAAATTCGCCAAAAGACAAAAAATAAAAAATTCCACGATCTTTTTTTGGGACCAACTTCTCGTCTATGAATTAATACAATAATAAACACTTCTTAAAACATTTTTTTTGCACCAGAGGAAAAAACATCGCAGTAACAAGAAAACTAATTAAACTTATATCCCCGGTATCTTTTATCTAAGTTGAACTTTTCATTAATTAAATAAAAAACACTCGAAGGCCTATATAACTTGCTCGGTTGATGATAGAAGACGAACAACCAAACAAATAACACGAATAAGTCATCTCACTCGCAAATATTAAAATGAAAGAAACATTCCGCTTTACCCTCGTCTAGTTATTGTTTACATCATCTTCGTTTGCATTTCAAAGTGAGAGCAAAGTGCAGTTGCAACGGAAAAATTTTCAAAAAAAAAATCAAAAAAATCAAAAAAAAATCACACCAAGTTTGGTTGATGTGTACACAGTTGCAAAAAAAACACCACCAGATAAAAAAAGAGAAAAATCAAAGAAGCCAAAGCAAATATTAGGCGGAGTTCGCTTTCCATATTGGCGAAAACATTGCCGGGCGATGAATATTGCGTTGGGAAAAACGCGTTTATAGAGTATCGCACTATATAAAACTTAGTAAAAAAAAAAAAAAAAAAACCGAAAATTTTTCAGTTTGAGTTTAAGCAGTTAAGTCACACTTAGTTAACCAACAACGCCCGCTTGTTCATAAACTCGCGTTTCCGCATAAACGGGGAGAGGGTTGAAAGCAAAATTAACGCAGGAGGGAGAGTGAAAATGTGTGAGAGATGGAGGGGGAGAAAAGTGTGGATATTCCTGTCTGCCGTATATAGAGGAACACACCCACTCAGTCACTACACTACGCTACACTACGAGCGTGCACGCATCACGAACTATTTTGAATTAACGAACAGTTCATTTGCTTCGCTCCTATCTAACCAATGCAGGCAGCCCTTCTCCAGTAAACGAGTGGAAAGATAAAACCTCGCGTAACCAATCTCAGAATGTGTCTACACGTGCTCCACAGTGTAAAGCACCTAATTTGAAGTAACTAATAAACTGGCACAGAGCAAGCGTGCAAAATAAAACGGCGCAAAGACAATTCGCAAAAATCATAACGTGAAATACGACTAAAAATTAAATAAAAATTTTACGTGCACACACGCACAAAAATAGAAAACTGCAAGGAAACGGAAAAAAATAAATAAATGAAACGCAAATAAAACCGTGGTCATCTCCAATTTTTATTTTCGTTTTACGTTTCCTTTCTTGATCAGAAACTGTAAAATAAATATTGCAATTTGTGTATCCATCGTATCCATGGTGTCGTGGGTCGATAAGCGACAAACTCTTACGGTAATAACACGGGCATCTTGACAAGATTTTTATTCGTCCAGTAGTAAAAGAATAATCGTGACACGTGGCTTATCGAGCTCGAGCAAACCGAAAAGAAAAACAAAATGTGCACGGACACGATCACCCAGCTCTCTTTCCATTTTTCCACTCGGTTTCCGCGCATACGTAATTGCAAACCTTGCACGAATGCCCTTACAAAACTTACTACCGTAATATAAATAAAATGAAATAGAAAAACAGAAAACAAATAGCGATCTATTTTTTTCCCACTCCCCTTTCCCCCACTTTTTAAGTTTCGCTGTTTGTGGGGAAAAAACACAAAAAAAGTTATTGTGGAGTAGGGCGACGAACTAAACAAAATGTCAGGTATCAAAGAAAAAAAAAAATTAATGCAGATATAACAAAAACGTTCGCTGTTTTTCATATTTGTTTTCTCATATATTCGATACGAGCGAAAACTGTTGACACGAAATATACAAAACGCCAAAATATATACGTTATAGATGACTTATGCATCAAAAACTACGTTATTTTATCGATTAGAAAAACAGAAACAGATAATACAACAACATTCGTGACTTTTTGCCCTATTATTGGAAAAAAACACGCAACTAACTTTTTTTTTTTATATATATAAAAATATTTTTTGATGTTTTAATCCAATTTCAACAACCGAATGTAGAAAATTATAAAACAGTGACGTCAATGTCCGAGCGTTATGTTTTCTAAACTGCGTGATTTTTAGTACCAAGATAAAAGGTGTGGAAATATCACCCTCAAAAGAAAACAACGAGCGAGCATGTCGCAATGGCAACTTTAAGTCGTCAAATTGTGGGTGAGGGTTGACGTTCTTTTCAGCTTGTGACTTTCTCGTGCTTGCAGCTTGCCGTGAAAAGCCAGAGAAAAAAAAAAGGGGGAGGAAGAAACGATAATTTTTATTTGCCACCCTCTCATTTCAACTCAAAACCGCACTCACCCCATTTGTATTAATGCTTTTTTGTGTCACTGCACCTTCACTTCATTTCACAAATGCAAATTAGACACACACAAAAAAAAACTTCACATAAATAAAAAAAAATTCCACCAGAAAACACACTATCGTGTCAACTAACCATGAATTCGAACAAAAGTGAATGCCAATCAAACTTCACTTCGACGCGTTATCTTTTTTAAAAATCAAAACGCAATATTTTTTTCAATTCTCTTTGTTCTAAAAAATTTCAACCCAAAAAACCGCACGACACTCAAAAACCAAAAAAAAAAATTTCACATTAAAAAAGTTCCTTCTCACTCATATCCCATTCATCATCTTAAGAGTAATCAAAACGAGTGCTTCGCTCCACAAACTCTCCCCTTTAGTAACCCAACCCGTCCAAAGATAGACCCTGCAGAGTGAGAAAGGTGTCGATGAACCTGTACCCATTCCCGTCTCATCCTGTAATACGACAGGGGGTATACAAACATCATGCGCAAGAATCAACTCACGATAAAATGAACGCGGGGACGAGATGTTCTCTCGAAGCCAAGAACCTTTTTCTTTCTCTTCCTTCTCTCTCTCTTTCTTCCAATTTAATATAGTCGACGGGGAGCCCCAAATCTAACATTTACATCTCGGGGCAAGGGTGGCAAACTTCCCTTCTCCGCCCCGCATCCCGGCAGCTCCTCTTTCTACCCCTCAAGCCAGTGTGAAACGAAGGTTTCTGCACATCGCTCTTTTCTCCTCTCCTCAGTCATAAAACCCGACTTTCCAATTTCAGAGCAAATTGCAGCGGTGAGAGTGTAGAACTCGTAGCAATGCGTTTCTAATGGCGTTTATCGCTACGTAGGAAAACTCCCTTCGACCCTTCCATCGCCACCCCTTCTCATCTTACGCAGCTGCTCAAAAAGACGCACGTAGAACGAAAAAGTTTGATCCACTCGATGCACGGGACCGACTCTAATTTTGACACCCAACCTTATTATCAAGGTCCAGCTATCTCAAAATAACTACGATTTATTATGTACACACACTAGTTAAAGTTAAAAATAGATAAATGTTTTAGAAAATATATATATACAAGTATACTTGTCCGAAGGATATCGTGTATTGGAGATCAAACACGCGACACAATATCGACGAAGAAAAGTACCAACTTTTTTTAAAGGACAAAAAAAAAAGTAGTTATTTCTTAGAGGGAGAGGAAAAGGAAGAACGCTTCTAGGCTAATGGCCGGCGGGGGAGTCTCCCGTCGCGCCAAAACTTCGACTACAGGGTCCCCGGAGGCACGCATGCGCATATGGTAGCGATGAATATGTCGGCGCCGTGCATTAGCATAGTGCACGAGATCTCAAGGGTAGAAAATACTATCCTCGACAAAACAAAAATTTTTTTTCGCCAAGATGATTCCATTTTTTTTTGGTCGACTTGTGACCCGCAGTTAAACGACGTTATTAAAAACACCACTAACTAAAATTAATAGGTCGCCGGTTGGTAAAGTGAAAATCACGTGATTTTCCCCGAATTTTTTATCATAAACATTCGATTCCAAATGACGGAGAAAAAAAAAATGTTGTTTAACAAGCGCAAACGAAAGGAGTTACTATTTTTTTCCTGTCACGGTTGACAGACTGAAATGACATGCTACTGCAGACCCAGAGGAGAATGAAACAAGGTCTCGACATTCGCATTACAGTGTGATTTTAAATTTTTTTTTTTTCTTCTCAAAATTGGGGGGGAAAAAAAATAGAAGGACATTTCAGTCACCAGACAAGACACTAAGACACAAGAACGCTGAAAGTCCTCCGTCTTTCTCTCCTGCTTTCGACGATGGACAACTTCCCTCCCTCTCTTTCCATGCCATTTTAACGTTAGGAAATGGTCAATAACTCCTCATGCAGCGGATGGAACTGCAGGTTCCTGCCACGCCCATACCGCCTCCCAAGGAATGACTTGTCCACTCAGACTGTCCACTGTTCGCCCACGGGAAAGCAGCCAACTCGCATCCAATCAACAACGTTCAAAGTGAGAAAAGAGAGTGACAAATCACGAGTGAACTTCAAAACACGACACTCAAAAACAATAACCCAACTAATTCGACTAACAACTAAAAAACTAAAAATCTTTCCAAAACTAAGACAAGGAAAATTCCACAACAAATTATTTATTCTTTTTAAATCCACCCAACATTAAACGAGTTAAGTCCATAATCTTTAATCCAAAAAAAGAAACAAAACAAAACAAATCTCCGCCTCAACTACATCAAATTGATGGAGCAAAACGAAACAGCGGTGGGCATTCCGGTGGGAGAAGTGAAAACCCTGTTATTGGGGCCCGCGTGGGAAGTACTTTTTCTCCGCAACCAGTTTCCAATTCTGACTGCTCTTTGTTGATCGAAATAGCACCGAAGCTTCACGAACTCCTCCTTCTTTTCCCTGCCGGCTAACTACACCCTACTCCATTCCAGTTCAATAAAATATTCCCAAATTCACTTGTTTAATAGAAGGAAACAAAGTTTTTTACTCCCTACCGTATATTCTACTCTCGCTAAATTTACCTCAAAAACTTTACAACAATTTTTTTTCCTTTTACAACCGAGGAAGAAAAAATAACCTATATATATAATTCAATCGATTTACAACCTGAATTAAGAATAATATAAAACACGAAACGAAAACCACGAAAAGTGCAACTTGCCATAAACCCGCGCGGCGAGTTATCAAAAAATACTTGAAAGCAACTTTTCCCCTCTCCGTTTTTTAATGCAATTCTATCAATACTTTACTACATAAAAAAAAAACCAAACTGACCAACGTTGCAAATTACGAATGTATAGCCTTGCATATACACTTTTCCATCACCATCTACCACTACGCGAAATAGCAACGGTAGTGAGTGCTGGCATGTATATAGCACCGCACTAAATCTTCCCCCCACACTCCACCGCCGCCGCATCCACAAGTTGGCATCCACCAATCCAAGCGCCATCGTCGTCTTAATAAAACATAGGCCACGAGCACAATCACGGATCCATCGGACTGGCCACCTTCGCCATTTCTCGAGGGAGCCAAAGCGTTCCCTCGCACGTCAAGGCCTTGGCAACTCTTAGAAGCTGGGCAATCGGGTTATGCCTGGGTTGAGCTCATTACCTATTGATCAAGTGACCCCTCCCTCATAAATTGAAGAGGGGGTCTCTGCTACAAGAACCCGCCCCGGGCGTTAAAGCACAACCACTACTTTCGCCCTCTGCTCTTTGCTTTTGCCCCTATACACGCCGTGGGGAATTTAGGATCTTTTTCTCTTCTTCATCCCTTCCCCTTCTGCCAGAAACATCTATACACACTTCTGTCTACCGATTATTCAACAGACCTTCAAAAAAATATCCA
>JAQIWS010000828.1:0-15431 GCA_034696085.1 Stigmatogaster subterranea | reverse complement strand
TGAAATATACTTACAATTAAAAGTTGCTAGTGTGTGATTAAAAGGATTGTAAGTGTAATTAAAATAAAGATATGAGAGAGAGTTGAAATATACCACAATAAAAGAATTGATTTATGTTTAAAGTTATATTAGTCGTTGATAATAAAAAAAGAGTTGTATGTATTAATAAATATATTAAATTATTCCTTGCTTGAGTATTACCTTTTTACACCTATAATATTATTGTTGAATTGTTTAAAGGGTACCGTCTATTGTTTCTTTGCCAATTGCTTTTTAATTCCTATTTTATTTTCATCTTATAAGGAAGGAGGCTAAATGGTATGATTGTTAGTTTATACTTTACCCTGTGGATTTGAAAAAGAAGAAGGAGAGCTAAAGTACAGTTATCGATAGTAGCATATTTAATTGTAGAGACAATTTTTATTTTTGAGAGGGATTTTATATTTATTATTAGATTTTATTTAGATAGAGATGTATAATTAATATATATATCAGATATGGGGCATATTTATTAGTACTTATATATATGTATGTAACATATATATATATATGTAATTGAAATTTATAGCTAAAAGTTTGACTCTGGCCGGTTGTTTTATGTTGTTGAAGGATTTATATGTAAAATGTTAGAAGAGAAATTAGCAGTATAAAAAATTAAAAATTGTTGAGTTGCAGTTTTAGTTATTTTTGTAAGATTGACGAATGTTGTGCCAGCAGTTGCGGTTATACAATTAATTTAATTTAAAAGAGCTAAAATAATAGTTATTTTTTATTATTTTTACTTTCTGGGGATTTATTGTAATTTAAAGGTGAAATTAAAATTTTTGAGGAGATTTCAGGGGTAAGATAGAAGATGAAGCTGTGAAACTAATTATTAAAGACCAGGATTAGATACCCTGTTATAATGGGTGTTAAGTTTAAAATTTTTGAGTAGTAATAGAGTTCTTGAAACTAAAAGGGTTTGGCGGTGCTTTAGTCCTGTTAGAGGAGCCTGTATATGAATTGATAGTCCACAAAAGATTTTACTTTGGTTAAGGAGTTTGTATATCGCTGTTATTGATTAATTTAGGAGGGTTTTTCAGGTTAGAAGGTATTTTTAATGTCAAGTCAAGGTGCAGCTTATATTGAAGGATATTATGGGCTACATTCTGTTTATAGTTGGATATTTTTTTGAAATCGAGGGTTAAAATTGGATTTAATTGTAATGTAATAGAATTTTTGTTATGTGAATTAGGAGATAAAGCATGTACACATCGCCCGTCACTCTCAATATTAGATGAGAAAAGTCGTAACAAAGTAGGGGTACTGGAAGGTGCACCTAGAAGGATATAGTTAAGTTTTAATGTTTCATTTACGCTGATAAGTTGCCCTGTGGGGATGTCTTTATAAATTTAGTTTGGCGGGCGTTTATTTGTGTGGAGTATAAGAAGTATATTGTTTTTAGTATCGTTTAGAGAAGCGGGTGTGTTTATTTAGTACTGTAAAGGAAAATTTAAATTTGTAGAAAGATAATAGGGAATTTTACCTTTTGTATAAGGGGCTGATTATATAATTGTAAGTTATTTTATGTTCCCGAAACTGCACGAGCTATTTAGATAAATAAGTAAAGAACGTGGTAGAGTTTTTTAAAATTTTTATATGGTGGTGAAATTCTAGTCGAGTGTGGTAATATCTGGTTGATTAAAAATAAATTTAATTTTTGCTTTTGTGTGGCTTGTTGTGTATTTTGTGTTTTGTGTGTAGAAGTAGTTCTATAAAAAGGGATAAGCTTTTTTATTGTAAATATTGTGATGTGTGATTGTGAGGAGTTAGGCTTAGAAGGAGCCGTCTGAAGAAGTGAGTTATGTCTTTTTGTGTTGATTAATTTGTTTTAGTAATTTTGTGTTTAATTAGTTGATTTGTGATAATTTCTTATTTGAATTTAGTATGTTGGTATGAGTAGAAGGTTTTGTGGGTATAATAGTAAGAATTACTGGTTAATATTATTTTAAGAATTCGGCAATTAGGTCTTTGCCTGTTTAGCAAAAACATAGCTTTTTGGTAATAAGATAAAAGGTTGTGCCTGCCCAGTGACGATGAGGAGTTTAACGGCCGCGGTATTATGACCGTGCAAAGGTAGCATAATCATTAGTCTTTTAATTGAGGACTGGTATGAATGGCTTGACGGAGATTTTCTTTTTTAGATGAAAAGATTTGAAATTTAAATTAATGTGAAGATGCGTTAATAGATTTAATAGACGAGAAGACCCTATCAAGCTTAAAATTTTAATGAAGTTTTATGTTTAGGTTTTATTTTAAAGGTTTTGTGTTGGGGCGACAGATAGTTGAATGGAGACTTATTTATAGATTAAGATATTGATGAATAGTTGATTGTTGTGATCCACAAAATATGTGATAATAAGATGAAGTTACTGTAGGGATAACAGCGTAATTGTGGCGGAGAGTACAAATTGATGCTGCAGATTGCGACCTCGATGTTGAATCAGGATGTTTATAAGGCTGCAGGAGGCTTATGAAATAGTCTGTTCGACTATTAAATTCCTACGTGATTTGAGTTCAGACCGGCGTAAGCCAGGTTGGTTTCTATCTTTAAATTTTTAGGTGTTTGTTTGTTTTAGTACGAAAGGATTGGGCAATAAAAATTATTTTAATGGAAGATGGCTTGTATTAGTTGGAGGAAGGCGGTTTAAAAGCGAAAATAGCTTAATTAAGCAATTATGCGTTGAACTTAGAATTCAAAGTTAGTGAAGTTTTTCATCGTTAAGGGTAATTAAGGTGGCAGAAATTGCGTTGAAGTTAAGTTTCATTTATGGTTTGATAGCCCCTTGAGGGTTGTGATTAGTAAATTTGTTGTCTTATTTTTTATTGGTTATTTGTGTCTTGGTGGGGGTTGCTTTTTTGACTTTATTTGAGCGAAGGGGTCTCGGGTATATTCAGATTCGAAAGGGGCCTGCTAAGGTTGGTTATGGGGGGATTTTTCAGCCGTTTGCTGATGCAATTAAATTATTTACTAGGGAGGGGGGGAGCCCGAGTGCTTCCAATTTTTTTGCTTATTGGGTTTGTCCGGTTCTTGGGTTATTTTTTGCTCTTATTGTCTGGGTGATTACTCCTTATGATAGCGGGCTGATTGATGTTTCTTTAGGAGTTTTATATTTTTTGTGTATTTTGGGGGTAAGAGTTTATGCTATGATGGGGGCGGGGTGGTTTTCTAATTCTAAGTATGGTTTGTTGGGGTGTTTGCGGGCTGTGGCACAAACTATTTCTTATGAGGTAAGTCTGGCTTTGTTGTTAATTTGTCTTGTTTTGTTTGTTGGGGGTTATGATTTGGTTATGTTGCGTGATATTCAGGCCGGGGGTGGGTGGTTTATTATTTGTTTTTTTCCTTTTTTTATTATGTGGATTATTGTTATGTTAGCGGAAACTAATCGAACTCCTTTTGATTTTGCGGAGGGGGAGTCTGAGCTTGTTTCTGGGTTTAATATTGAATATGGGTCTGGGGGATTTGCTTTGATTTTTATGGCTGAGTATTCTAGTATTTTGATGATGAGCCTGATGTGTAGTGTCTTGTTTTTTGGGGGGGATGATGTTTTTGTCTTTTTGAGGCTTAGAGTAATTTCTTTTTTGTTTATTTGAGTTCGGGGGTTGTTACCTCGTCTGCGTTATGATATATTAATATATTTGGCCTGGAAGGATTTGCTTCCTTTGGTTTTGTTTGGGTTTTTATTAGTTTTAGGGGGGAGTATGTTAGTTTAGGGCTCTCAGAAAATAGTTTATAAAAATATTAATTTTGGGGATTAAAGAGGGCTTAAGTTGCCTTTTCTGAGGTGGTTACGGGAATAGTTATTATTGTTTTATCTGGTAGATGGGTTTTTGTTTCTCGGCACAAGCATCTTTTGATGATGTTGTTAAGTTTGGAAATGATTATGGTGGGGTTTTATGGTATGTTGGGGGGAAGTGCGGGGGTGCTAGGTGAGAGAGGTCTGATGTTAATATTTCTTGTATTTGCGGCTTGTGAGGGGAGTGTCGGGCTGGGATTGTTGGTGGGGGTTGTTCGTAGTCATGGTAGTGATAATTTTGGTAATTTTTCTGTGTTGCAATGTTAGGGGTTGTTTTTTTTCTTTTTGGGGTGACAGTTAGTGGTGTGTTTTTTTCCTTGTTGTGGTGGGAGCTTTTAAGTTTATTGATGGTGGGCGTGGTTTTTATGTTGCCTTTGGGGTATAGTCAGCTTTGTGGGTTTTGAGGGTTGTCTTATGGGCTGAGTGTTGATTTGTTAAGTTGGGCCTTGGTAGTTTTGAGTGTGTGGGTGGGAGGTTTAATGATTATGTCTAGCGTTCGGCTGGAGAAGGAGCGGGGGTTTGTGGCTATAGTTCTTTTTTTAGTCTTTTTTTTGGTTATTACTTTTATGGTTATGGATTATTTGTGATTTTATGTTTTTTTTGAGAGCTCTTTAATTCCTATTCTTTTAATTATTTTGGGTTGGGGGTATCAGCCGGAGCGTTTACAGGCCGGGTTATATATGCTTTTTTATACCTTGTTTGGGTCTCTTCCTCTTCTTATTTCTTTTTTATATCTTGATAGGTTTTGTGGGAGATTAAGATATGATGTGGTTTGATGATATGCTGGTGGGGGGGCGGTGTGGTATTTTTTTAGAATTTTGGCTTTTTTAATTAAAATGCCTATGTTTTTGGTTCATTTATGGCTTCCGAGGGCTCATGTTGAGGCTCCGGTTGCGGGTTCTATGATTTTAGCAGGGGTTTTGTTGAAGCTTGGGGGCTATGGGATATTACGATTAGTTTGATTTTTTGTTTCTTTGGGGGTAAAATTAAGAGTTGTTTTTGTGAGAATTAGAATGGTGGGGGCTTTTATTGTTGGTCTGATGTGTATACGTCAGTCTGATTTAAGGGCTTTAATTGCTTATTCTTCTGTTTCGCACATGGGGATGGTTTTAGGGGGGATTTTTTCTATAAACGGGTGGGGTTGGGAGGGGGCCTTGGTGTTAATATTAGGTCATGGGCTTTGTTCTTCTGGTCTTTTTTGTCTTGCAAATATGGTCTATGAGCGATTAGGAAGACGAAGTTTATTAGTGGGGAGGGGGTTAATGGGTGTTTTTCCTGGGATGTGTTTTTGGTGGTTTTTGTTAGGGGTTTGTAATATGGCAGCCCCCCCCAGATTAAATTTAATGGGGGAGATTATGCTTCTTATTAGTCTTTTGGGGTGATCAAATATTTTTATTTTTACCTTGGTGGGGGTGTCCTTTATTAGAGCTGTATATACCCTTTATATGTATTCTATTACTCAGCACGGGAGGTTGGTAATGTATTTTGGTTTTAGGGATTGTAAGACTCGTGAATATTTGGTTTTATTTCTTCATTGGGCTCCTCTTAATGTGCTTGTTTTAAGGGGGGACATGTTTTATTTTTGAAATTGCTTGGGTAGTTAATTTAAATAATAGTGATTTGTGGGGTCATAGTAGCTCTTTAGGGGGCCTTGAGCAGGTGAAACTTGATTATTGTCGGGTAAGTGGTGTCTTCCTTTTTTCTGTGTCTCTAATTTGTTTTTTATTTAGTATTGCTTGTTTTGTGGGGATGTCTAGCGTTTATTTAGACTGAGAGTTGTTTAATTATTTGAGATGTGAAGTAACGATGACTGTTGTCTTTGACTGGATGTCTTTGGGGTTTTTATCTTTTGTTTTGTTTATTTCTTCTAATGTAATATTATATAGTGTTGATTATATGGGTGGGGATGAGGGTAAGGAGCAGTTTTGTTTTGTTGTACTGATGTTTGTTTTATCAATGGTCTTGCTTATTTTAAGACCAAATTTAATTAGAATTTTGCTTGGTTGAGATGGGTTGGGGTTAGTTTCTTATTGTTTGGTGATTTATTATCAAAATTATCGTTCTTATAATGCCGGGATGATTACTGTGTTGTCAAATCGTGTTGGTGATGTTGCTTTATTAATGGCTATTTCTTTGATGTTAGATTGAGGGGATTGGGAGTATGAGCTTTATTCTAATATAAATGAGGGGGGCTGGGCTATTGTTAGTTTGGGGATGTTAGCAGCTATAACTAAGAGAGCGCAAATTCCTTTTTCTGCGTGGCTTCCGGCAGCCATGGCTGCCCCTACTCCTGTTTCTGCTTTAGTGCACTCTTCTACTCTGGTAACTGCGGGGGTTTATTTAATGATTCGGTTTAGTGGGTGTATTTCTTATGAGGGTGGGGCATTTTTAATGTTGGTGGCTTGTGCTACTATATTTATAGCTGGTGTGGGGGCAAATTATGAATATGATTTGAGGAGGATTATTGCTTTGTCGACTTTAAGTCAGCTAGGGTTGATGATGATATCTTTGTCTTTAGGGCTTGTGGAGCTGGCTTATTTTCACTTGTTAACGCATGCAATTTTTAAGGCTCTTTTGTTTTTATGTGCTGGAGCAATTATTCACACTTCTAGTGATTGGCAGGATATTCGTAGGATGGGTGGTTTTGTGTATAAGTTGCCCTTGGTGGGGGCGTGTATAATGGTTTCTAGCTTTGCTTTGGCCGGGTTTCCTTTTTTGGCTGGGTTTTATTCTAGGGATATGATTTTGGAGGGGATGATAATGGGGGATTTGAGTATCTTTATTTTAGTTATTATGCTTGTCTCTATTGGGCTGACTGCTTGCTATTCTTTTCGTCTGGGGTTTTATGTAATGGCTGGAGATAGAAGAGGGGGGAGTGCAGGGGCAGTTGAAGATGGTGGATTTAATATACATTTTCCTTTGTTGTTATTGTCTTTTTTTGGGGTTGTTGTGGGGGGCATGTTTATGTGGGTTTTATTTCCGTGACAGGGTTGCGTTTGTTTGCCTTTTTATTTAAGGGTGGGGGGGGTAGGTTTTATGGTTGTGGGGGTTTGGTTGGGCTTACTTCTGAGTTGGGGGGATATTAAGAGGGGGGGGCTTCTTGCTAGTTTTTTAGGGGATATGTGGTTTATGCCTGGGCTGAGAAGACAATATATTTCTTTTTTTTTTGTGGGGGCGGGGCAAGAGATTATAAAGTTGGGTGATCTTGGTTGGGGAGAAAAAGGCGGGGGACAGGGGATAGAGGTGTTTTTTTGGGTATCAAGAGCGAGTTTACAGTGGTGGCAGAATAATAGATTGAAGTTGTTTTTATTTACCTTTTTTTTATGGGGGTGAACTAGTTATTTAATATTTTATTTATATAGCTTATTTAGAGCACTGCATTGAAGCTGCAGCGGAAGAAATATTTTCTTGTAAGTATTAGTAAGAGAGCAGCTCTCTTTTTCCCATTAACAGTGGTGTGCCTCAAATAAAGACTTTTACTAAGTTTGAGCGATTAAGATCATTCTAGTGCGCCTTTAGTTCATTCATAAAATAGGCCTAATAGAAGGATGATGATAAAGATGGAGATGGTGGGGATAAGAGGGGATCATGTGGTGGTGTGTAAGATGACTGGGATCGGGAGAATTAAGGTAATTTCAACGTCAAAAATTAAGAAAATTACTGCAATTAAAAAGAATCGTAAAGAAAAGGGGAGGCGTGCAGATTTTGCAGGCTCAAATCCGCACTCAAAGGGGGAGGCTTTTTCTCGGTCGAAGGTTGATTTTTTTGAAATAACTAGAGAGAGCATTATTAGGGCTGTGGTGAGCGCAAGGATAATTAAAATAGATGAAAGGGTAATTATTATTATTTTTGATAAGCCTTAAAAGATTTCTTTTTTTGGGGGCTTTGAAGGCCTCTAGTTTTTATAACTTAAAGTCTTGGGTTAGAATATAATTCTGGGAAGGATTAGGGGAAGGGCTAAGATGGAGGGGAGAGATAAGATTAGATAGTTGTTTGGGTCTCTTTTTGATGATGAGATTTTTAGTGCGTTGAAGTTAGTTATGATTGAGTAGATTATTCGAATGTAATAATAAAGAGTAATTAGGGAGCTGATGATTAAGATTCCTGGGACAAGAAAAAAGTTTTGGAGTGCCAAGGACTGGATAATGATTCACTTAGGGAGAAATCCTAAGAATGGGGGTAGGCCCCCGAGGGAGAGGATATTTATTGATAGAATTGTGGCGGTTTTATTTTGGCTTTGGTTTATGATTTGTGGAAGGTTGTAGATGTTTTTTTGTATAAAGTTTTGTATGACGAGGGAAGAGAGATAAATATATATAATTAGGTAGATTGGAAAGACTGAGGGGGTAGAGTGGATGGCGGTCAGTAGTCATCCTAGGTGTCCGATAGAAGAGTAGGCCATAATTTTTCGTAGGGATAGTTGGTTAAATCCACCAATGGCTCCAATTATGGCAGATATAAGGGCAAGAGGGGGCAGGAGGGGGGAGAAAGTTAGTGAAATAAGGATAAGAGGGGCAATTTTTTGAATTGTTGCTAAGATAATACAGTTTATTCATGAGAGGCCCTCTATTGTAGGGGGAAATCAAAAGTGTAGGGGTGCTGCCCCTAGCTTCAGGAGAAGGGCTAGTAAAATTACTATTGAGGATATTATGGGAACATAAGAGGAGGCTCATCTTTGAGGGTGGGAGGAGGTTAAAACATTTAATATAAGGAAGGAAGAAGCAATTGTTTGGGTAAGAAAATATTTTAAGGCGGACTCGTTTGGGAGCATGTTGTTTGGGCTTATTATTAGGGGGATGAAGGAGGCTAGGTTGATTTCTAGTCCTACTCATGCTACGAGTCATGAGGAGGCAGAGATTGAGATAATGATTCCCAGGATTATAGAGGTAAAAAAGACTATTTTGATTGGGATGTTAAAAGAAGGATTGGTCCTGTCATTGGGGTATGGGCCCATTAGCTTGTGTAGCTTATCTTTTAGTGTTTATAAATAGATGTAAGGTGCATAAAAGATTTTGATTCTTTTTGATTCAGTTCGATTCTGTTATTTATAGGTAAAATTCTTAGAGGTGTGTCTCTGTCTAACGCTTTCAAAACGTTTGCTTAGTGAAGCTCAAGAATTAGTGTAGGTTTTTATCTCATATTTTAATGGAAAGGGGGGTTAAAATAAATAATAGGAAGTAGACTAGCGTAAAAATTTGTCCCACCATTTCATATGGTATTTCAACAGGGCGGGCTCCAATTCAAGTTAGGATGAAAACTGAGTTAACAAATACTCAGAATAGGGCCCTTGCTACGGGGTGGGGGGCAAGGGTGCGAAATAATCCTTTTTGTGTGAAGGGGAGAATTGCTAGGATGAGAATGGACATTACTAAAGCAATAACTCCCCCAAGTTTGTTTGGAATGGATCGTAGAATTGCGTAGGCAAATAAGAAGTATCATTCTGGTTGAATGTGAATTGGGGTCACTATTGGGTTGGCTTGTGAGAAGTTTTCTGGGTCCCCTAAGATGTTAGGGGCTCCTAAGCAGATGAGTAAGAGGGAGACGATTAAGATGAGGGCCCCCAAGACGTCTTTTGTTGAAAAGAATGGGTGAAAGGGGATTTTGTCTTGATTACTTTGGATTCCCAGGGGGTTGTTTGACCCTGTTTGATGGAGAAATAGAAGGTGGATTATTACTAGCGCGACTAGGATAAATGGAAATAAGAAGTGAAAGGCAAAGAATCGTGTTAGTGTTGGGTTTTCTACTGAAAATCCCCCTCAGATTCACTGGACGAGGGTTTTGCCCAGGTAGGGGATAGCAGAGAGGAGGTTAGTAATAACTGTTGCCCCTCAAAATGATATTTGTCCTCATGGGAGGACATACCCTACGAAAGCAGTAATTATGACTACTAGAAGGATTGCGATGCCTGTGTTTCATGTGTAGTGAAATATAAAAGAGCCGTAGTAGATTCCTCGTCTCACATGTATATATAAACAGATGAAGAAGAAGGAGGCTCCGTTAGCGTGTAGTGATCGCATTAGTCATCCGTAGTTTACGTCTCGGGTAATGTGAACGACACTGTCAAATGCAATGGCGGTGTCCGCTGCATAGTGTATGGCTAGAAAGAGGCCTGTAGCGATTTGTATAATTAGGCACAGGCCCAGGAGAGAGCCAAAGTTTCATATATATGAGATATTAGCTGGGGATGGAAGGTCGATTAATGAGTGGTTGATAATTTTAAGAAGGGGGTGGGAGGATCGAATGGGGGTTGTCATTAGAGAAGCTGGTTGCGCAGAGGGCCCATAGGGGAGTTTGCGATAAATACTACGATAAGTAAGATTATAAGAAGATATCTTACTATTAGGAGGGTTAGTGGGTAATTTTGTATATAAAATTGATTAATTGCTTGCGTTAGGGGGGTGGGAAAGAAGGGTAGGGGGTCTTTGGGTATTAAAATAAGAATAAGGAGGGGGGGGAGGGCTCAGAGGGATAGTTTGTCTGAGAATTTAAATAAAAAGTTTGATGCTAGGGATGTGAC
Source organism: Stigmatogaster subterranea (assembly GCA_034696085.1). Classification (NCBI taxonomy): domain Eukaryota; kingdom Metazoa; phylum Arthropoda; class Chilopoda; order Geophilomorpha; family Himantariidae; genus Stigmatogaster; species Stigmatogaster subterranea. The sequence continues at coordinate 5,078 of JAQIWS010000828.1, read as the reverse complement.
ATATGAGAATAAGATTAGTATTCCTCCCAGGAAGACCAAGAATAAGATATAGCCAAATCAGAAGGACTCTTGTTGTGTGCAGGCTAGGGCTGCCACGAGAATTGTTTGGACAATGATTGCGGCGGTGAGAGACACGGGGTGGGTGAGAGAGGTCCCTATGAGGGAGATTCTAATTGAAAAATAAAGCAGGATAGTGACTATGGGCTTTGGAGAAACTTCTTTTTTGGATTTACAAAATCCATATTTTTTTGCATAAATTACAAAAGCAGTATCTCAGCCTAGAAATTAGACATTTTAGCAGTGAAATTGGTATGTTTTACATAAACTATGAGATAGGGAAGATAATAACTTAATAAGGTTGAAAAGGAGTTAGCGGCTCCTTTTTAGATTATCTGTAAGGGCGGGAGAGTGGTCCCCTTTTTTTAGGTCGAAACTAAAGGCATGTAGATGCTTCGCACTGAGGCTAGGACTTAGTAGTCAATTTTTGTTTGCAATACAAGTTTTATTTTTTAAATACAAACCTTTGTCTTTTTCATTGCTTGAGCTTTTTGATTGGAAGTCAATTGTACTAATTATACTAAAAAGAAATCCGCCTCATCAGTAGATTGAGACATAAAGGAATAGTCATACTACGTCTACGAAGTGTCAGTATCATGCAGCGGCCTCGAAGCCAAAGTGGTGTGTAGGAGAGAATTGAGATTTAAGGTGTCGGATTAAACATATTAGAAGGAAGGTGGAGCCGATAATTACGTGGAGTCCGTGAAAACCAGTAGTCATGTAGAATGTTGATCCATATGTGGCATCTGCAATTGTAAAAGGGGCCTCGAAGTATTCGAATGCTTGTAGGGCAGAAAAATAAAGCCCCAGGATTACGGTTGTTGTTAGTGCCTGTGTTATTTGGGTTTGGTTTGCTTCTATTATTCTGTGGTGGGCTCATGTAACGGTAATGCCTGAGGACAGGAGGATTGCGGTGTTAAGCAGGGGGATTTGGAACGGGTTAAATGGAATAATTCCATTGGGCGGTCAGAAGGCTCCGATTTCTGGGGCGGGAGATAGTCTTCTGTGAAAGAAGGCTCAAAAGAAAGATAAGAAGAATAATACTTCAGAGGCAATAAATAAAATTATTCCTCATCGGAGGCCGTATGTGACTGGGGAGGTGTGGTGGCCTTGGAGTGTTCTTTCACGCACAATGTCTCGTCATCATTGGTATATTGTGAGAATTAAGGCTGTTATGCCTAGTATAAGAAGTGTGGTTGAGTAGGTGTGGAATCATTTAATTATTCCTGATATTGAAATAAAGGCGGCTAGTGCTCCAGTTAAGGGTCACGGGCTCTGGTTTACAATGTGGAACGGGTGGGTGTAAGCTGACATTATTTTACTTCTCTGGTGTAGAGGACTCTTAAAACAGTAAAAACGTATGATTGAATGATAGCTACTGCTGCTTCTAGTATGAGGAGGAGGATTTGGGTAATAATGAGGGCCGGGAGGAGGGTTATGCCTATGTTAGGGCCTTGATTTCCTAGGAGGGTGAGTAGTAGGTGGCCTGCAATTATATTTGCAGCTAGTCGGATGGCTAGGGTTCCTGGACGAATAATATTTCTTACTGTTTCAATGCACACCATGAAGGACATTAATAGGGGTGGAGTTCCTTGTGGAACAAGGTGGGTTAGTATGTGGTTTGTGTTTATGATTCAACCGTATAGTATGAGGGATAGTCATAGGGGAAACGCTAAGGAGAGGGTTATGAGTATGTGGCTTGTTGCGGTAAATACGTAAGGAATTAACCCTAGAAAATTGTTTATTATAATAAAAAATAGGAGAGCACAGAATATTAGGTTAAGGTCTGGGTTACCTAGGAGTAGCTTGAATTCTTTGTGGAGGGTTGACAGGATGTTTGGTAGGATGATTCTTGTTTTTGAGGGGGTTAGTCAGATGGTTGAGTAGATAAAGGTGAGCCCTAGGCAAGCTCTTAATCAATTAATGCTTAGTGATAGGATTGATGATGAGGGGTCGAATACGGAAAAGAGATTAGTTATCATTTTCAAGATAGATTTTTTTGGGTGAGGGGGGCTGAGTCTTCTTTTTTGTGTGGGGGGGTGTTTCAGAAGATGCTAGTAGTAAAAAGTGAAATTAGTAAGATTGATGAGATTATAAGGGGGGCTCAGGGTAGGGGGGCTATTTGAGGGATGATGAAAACATTCTATGGAATTACTTTAAGATGACAACTTAATATTATGTTATTTAACTAGTTTTCTTCATTAGAAGTATAAGTATACTATGTGTTGGTTTAAGAGACCATGGCTTATAATTCGGCCATCTAATGATAGGGACTTAATTCATTTAGAGAAGGATTGTATGGGGACTCTTTCGATTATGATGGGTATAAAGCTGTGGTTGGCTCCACAGATTTCGGAGCATTGTCCTACTAGAAGTCCTGGTCGTTTTATGGTGAAGGAGACCTGGTTTAGTCGTCCTGGCACTGCGTCTGCTTTAACTCCCAGGGCTGGGATGGTCCATGAGTGTAGAACGTCGGCAGCTGTAATTAGGACGCGAATTTGGGTTTGTATTGGGAGAATGGTTCGGTTGTCCACATCTAAAAGGCGGAAGCCGTTTATGGGTAGCTCGTCTGTTGGGATTATGTAAGAGTCAAATTGTGTGTTTAGGAAGTCTGAGTATTCATAGCTTCAGTATCATTGGTGTCCAATGGTTTTTACGGTTAGTGCTGGGTCTCTTACTTCGTCTAGGAGATAGAGAAGACGTAGGGAGGGAAGGGCAATGAAGATTAGTGTAATTGCTGGGAGAATTGTTCATACGGTTTCGATTTCTTGTCTTTCTGATAAAAATCGGTTGGTGTAGGTTCTTATGAGAAGGGATGATATTATGTAAAGTACGATGGTTGTGATGAGGATTAAAATTAATATTGCATGGTCGTGGAAAAATACTAGTTGTTCTATTAAGGGGGATGAGCAGTCTTGTGTAAATAGGGCACCTCATATTGGCATTAGTTGGTAAAGATTGCTAATTGGTTATAGGTGTGGTCCGTCGGGGGAATATTATGTTGCCATTCTGAGGAAGCTTGTAGGTGGAGGGGAAATATAATAATTCGTGTTGATGCTATTGCTTCTCATAAGATGTAGATTAGTATGAGGACTGCAATAAGAGAGATTGTAGAGCCTAGGGAGGAGATGATGTTTCATGTTGTGTAGGCATCTGGGTAGTCTGAGTATCGTCGTGGTATTCCGTTTAGCCCTAGAAAGTGTTGTGGGAAGAATGTTAAATTGACTCCTAAGAATATAGTAATAAATTGTATTTTTAGTCATTGTGGGTTTATGGAGACTCCGGTAAATAGGGGGAATCAGTGGACAATGCCTGCTAGAATAGCAAATACTGCTCCTATTGATAGTACGTAGTGGAAGTGGGCGACGACATAGTAGGTGTCGTGGAGGATGATATCAATGGAGGAGTTAGCAAGAACAATTCCTGTTAATCCTCCTATTGTAAAGAGGAATACAAAGCCTAGGGCCCATATTAGAGGGGCTTCGAAGGAGAATTGTGCGCCGTGAAGGGTGGCTAGTCAACTGAAGATTTTGATTCCTGTTGGGACAGCAATAATTATTGTGGCTGCGGAAAAATAAGCTCGGGTGTCTACGTCTATTCCTACTGTAAACATGTGGTGGGCTCAGACCACAAAACCTAGAATTCCAATGGCTGCTATAGCATAAATTATGCCTAGAGCTCCGAATGGCTCTTTTTTTCCTGCTTGTTGTCTGATGATGTGTGAAATTATTCCGAATCCTGGGAGAATTAAAATGTAGACCTCTGGGTGACCAAAAAACCAGAAGAGGTGTTGATAGAGAATGGGGTCTCCTCCTCCAGCCGGGTCAAAGAAGCTAGTATTAAAATTTCGGTCTGTGAGGAGCATGGTAATTGCTCCGGCTAGTACTGGGAGCGAAAGAAGGAGGAGAATTGCTGTAATTTTTACTCCCCATACAAAGAGGGGGACCCGCTCGAACACTATTCCTCTTGTTCGTATATTAATTACAGTTGTAATGAAGTTAATTGCCCCTAGGATGGAGGAGATTCCTGCTAGGTGTAGTGAAAAAATTGTTATGTCTACGGAGGCCCCTGAGTGGGCTAGTCCGGAAGCTAGTGGGGGGTATACTGTTCATCCTGTCCCTGCTCCATTTTCCACTGCAGCGGAGGCAAGGAGGAGTATGAGGGAGGGGGGGAGAAGTCAAAATCTTATGTTGTTGAGTCGGGGGAATGCTATGTCCGGGGCTCCAAGTATTAGCGGTACTAATCAGTTGCCGAACCCTCCTATTATGATGGGCATAACTATAAAGAAAATTATGACGAAAGCGTGTGCAGTTACAATTACATTATAGATTTGGTCGTCTCCAATAAGGCTTCCTGGTTGGCTTAGTTCAAGACGAATTAAGAGGCTAAGGGCTGTGCCAGCTATAGCTGATCAGGCTCCTAAGATGAGGTATATGGTTCCAATATCTTTGTGGTTAGTAGAAAATAATCATCGTGACATTAGTAATAACATTAAGGAATGTATGATCTACTTTATCGAAGTAGCCCTTTATTCAGGCATAATACTTTGAGGTTGGTAGGATGGCTGAAAATAGGCGTTAAATTGTAAATTTAAGTATGAAATTATTTCTCCCGGTTTTGTAGTTTATAGAGAATGTTGAATTGCAAGTTCAGAGGCACGTGTTTGTCATAACTTTTGTTTATTAGTTTTGTGGGGTCTCCGTATATTTAGTGTTTTTCTGTGTTTATATGTGTGTATGTATTATTAGTGTGTTAAAGTTAATTAAATAATGTACATACATATATGTGTATACATGTATATATATATATGTATATATATATATGTGTATACATTACTATTAATACACTAAAGTTGAGTTTTTAATTAAAATTTTTTAGTTGTGGTGTGGGCGGTATTATTAGGTATTTTCTAGGGCTAAAAGCTGCTAGTGTGTAATTAAAATAAGAGAGAGTTGAAATATACTTACAATTAAAAGTTGCTAGTGTGTGATTAAAAGGATTGTAAGTGTAATTAAAATAAA
>JAQIWS010000827.1:0-15432 GCA_034696085.1 Stigmatogaster subterranea | reverse complement strand
ATTACTCGAGTTTAAACACGAATGAAAAAAATCTTGCACGATTCTGGTGCTCTCCGGATCCGTCGGCAAAGGGTCCATCAACACATCTGCAAAGAATTCAATAAATCATTCGAACCGAGATCTCACCCATTTTAACAATACCGATAGTTTTTTGTATGAGATCAGACGAGAGTTGGGTTAACGGGTAACGCAATCGATCCGAAATATATTTAGCGGCGTAGCCTCCGCACGCAAATTGATAAAAATTATCGATTAACCGACTTATCCATGCTACCGAGAATGACGGCAGCTGCGGAGAGAAGTAAATAAACTAAATGTTTTGAAAATCGACAGTAGAAAGTATAAATACGGTATCAATTTACCCGCTCTTACGCAATCTGGAGTCACGCACACATTAGTGGCGTCGTCAGTGAGGTTTGCTGTCGAAATTTTGTTTTTAATTGCTAAGAATTAAATTAATTCAGTGTCAATTTGAGATCTTTCTTACCTGAGCGCGTAAAACCTTTGGTAACGAAATTTAAAGAAATAAAAGAGGCGAAGACGTAAGGAAAAATTTTCATCGTTATGTTGTCTGTAGGTCACATTTCGTCAATAACGGAAGAAATGTTTAATTAAGCAGTTTGGGATATTATACGATAATGTCCTTACGCGATAATAAAGTTTTGGTCTAAGGTTGAATGAGTTATTTCCAAACTCGATTTTTGAGTTGATGGTTTTCTACTGAAACGACAACTTTATAATAGTTTTTGTACACTAACTTCTTTTCAATATCTTTCAAAATAAGCGCTTTGAACTTTGATTGCAAGAGTGAATACAATATAAAGCAATTCACTGAGTTTTCGAACCGAGTTACAGTACGTAACGCATTCAGACGCAAATATCAATGTAAATGCAAAATCCCGTGTCAAATTGCAGAAAAAGATACATATATGTATCTTTTTCTGCAATTTGATAGTTCTAAAAGATGTTTTCTTTTTTCAAATTGACCTCACTTATTACTGATACGTCCGTTCAATTTAATTCTAATCAAGTCGTATTAAAAAATTATAAATGGCAACTTCACGAGTCTAACAGGCGCGTAATCAAATTTTTTATATGCTATTATTATTCTACAATTCTACGAACCAAGAACCGCGTGCGAAGGGTTGAAGAATTCAGGAATGTGGTGACGTTGAACCATCCACAGCAAAATGTGCTAGTGAAAAAATACGTGTAACATAATAGACGAATGTGTGTGCAGCGCAAGCAAAATTTCGATGGTAATTCGCGAGTAGTCGCAGACGGAACATCATTTTTTTAATGTTCTCACGCTCTCTGCTGCTCCAAATATGTTTGAGTGCTTGCTTATTTCTTATTCAAGCTGAGGAAAACAATGGAAGTCATAAAGCTGCAAACGGTAAAAATATCTTAAACGGTGTAATTTTATATTTTAAACCATATTTTTACCAATTTCAGAAAATGCGAGACGACTTGCAAGACGATCTGTCAAACTGGGAAACGCGAACGAAGACTTTGATAGCAGTTTATCCTTTGTTAAAGCCACGTTTCGACAGTAATTATTCTTCTGAAAAATTGAAGTGAGGTTGTTAAAAAGGTAATTTCAAATAATTTATATTGGGATTAGAAAAGAGCCAAATTCAAAGAGAAGGCTACAACTAAACATGGGTTTCGAACAAATTGATATGTCTTGCCACCGCAACGCCAAGTAAACGCGAAAAACCTAAATTACTCTACAATTTCGAATTGCATTTTTCCCTGTTCCGTTAGATTTTTCGTCTATACCGTCGGTGGAGGAAACTTCATGCATCGAGGAGTTCTCGACACAATCGAAAAAAACAACACTAAAATGACGTGAAATTTTTTCAATAAGTCTTAAGAACAAATCCTGCCGAATACCTGACATTGATACTTGCCTAGAAATAATTGTTTCACATAAACACTGAAATAAAAATAAAAAGATCTTTCGGATATGACCCCAATTCCAAAAAAACAATAACGTTTTAAAATGGAGAATGGGGTGTGCTGGCGGGAAACACCGACCCAAATTTTTATCTACCAGGAAGAATCAACTCATTTTGTTTCAGAGTTTTTCTAATTAAACGATAGATGGGTCGTGACGTCAGGATTTTGCATATCTTCTTTCATAAGAAAAAAACAGAATTTTTTCGCGCCTCTTGGATCACGGGAAGCTCGAATTTGTTAGGAATTTTTACTGGAGAAAATCGTTACGATTATTTTACTTGCATTTTCCATCATTATGATTGGATTAAACAAGCTATCAATTAAACCAGCACCTTGCCAGCACTACGTTGGAAAAATATTTTTCTCTCGCTTCTCTCGTTTAAAAATATGTAATCGCATGTCAACGCCACTCAATTTGAAACATGAATCATAATTTGCAATATTATTGTATCTCTATTTACAATTAAATTCCATCTGGAAGAAATCCATCATTTCTGCGTTTTGTGTTAAAATCACGACAAAACCAACTTCACTTACCTTGGCTGATGCTGTTGAGGATGCTGCATATGAACAGTTTTGGTTTCGAATCACTAAAATTCGTAAACGCCATTTGCGATGAAATCAATGCCTCGAAAACGAACTTTAACGTTCACTAATTTCGTCACGGAAAATATGTTAACATCACTCTCCTTCGACGACTATCAGCTGCTTTTAATCATCGCGAGTCGAAGGTTACGTCCGCCATTATAACAAAGCGATGACAAAACCTGAAACGAGTTAACAGATGTTAAATTGTGGTATGCTGGTTACAAACGAAAAAGTAATAATTTTATCACACTTAATTCGCGCAATGTGCAATAAAAATACATGTGTAACATTCTATAGATCAAGCACTAAAAAAATAATTTTGGTCTTTTTTAGCAGTTAAGCAATCACAACAATTTTGCAATTAATAAATATTTAATTTTACCAAAATTGCAAATAGTAAAAGTGTGGTTTTTATGCTTTATTTTAAAATCCTAGCATAATCTCTGTCGTTACGTAGAATGGTATTAAAACTCAAAAGTTTATTCAAATTCAATTTTACGGTATCTTATTTCTTCGACTTTAATAGTCTTTGATGTAGAGATTACATTCATGGTGTATTCTGACCTTGAATCTCGAAGGAAACTTTGATCGCATGTAAGCGACCAGTCCGACAAGAATCTTCTTTACACGGAGTTGTATCAGGTAATGCCAAAATAATTTAGATATTCTCCTTTTACTTCAAATTACGACAGGTACGAGTAATTTACATTGTCAGATTGTTTAAAAAATGTATAACGCACAAACTTTTGACTCCAAAAAAAAAAATGAAAAGATTTTATAATACTATGAGTGTGGAGGGCATCGTCAAATTTCCTCACACGATATATGACGACAATGTAGATAAATTACTGTACTTCACGGGCATTTTTCAAAGGGCTAAAATACTTTAATTTCTTAAAATTAATTTTTTTTTTAATTCTGAAATTACATCAAAAACGCAAAATGGTATTTACTACAAACCAAATAATTTACATACCTGAAAAAAATTTCTTGGAAAAAGTTTTTCTATTTTTGAAAGTCAGTGTGTACCAAGGTACACATTGTTGGGTGTTAACGGGTTAACCAACCGGTAACAATTTTATAATTTAAAAATACTCAATTTATAATATCAACTATTTTTACAACGCAAATTGCATGTAGGAAACATCCATAATTAGTCTGCTCAATAAAATCACGAAATAACTTACATAATTACATAAAATATGCAAAAACTCAAATTCTAAAAAAATTCAGTTTTACTGCGTTTGCTTTCATCGACACAAAATATACTTTAAAATATATTTTAATCTTTATTGAGCTCGAATTAAAGATTGCTTCATTTGAGATTGAATTCATATTTTAAACTTTAAAAAAAAAAAAATCAACAAGTTAGTTTGAACAGTGCTACACAATGCAGTGTTGACAAAATAAAGTATAAGTTCTTGATCTGAGATTGCGTGTGTAAATTAATATGAAGATTTTCCCCTATCATCAAGGTCAGCCACATTTACCATTTTGTGAGCCACAAGACGAGGAAAGATGCAAATTCTCTTAGCATTTATCGTACTTGTTACCGTTAAAACCGGTCACTTTTACGAACTACCAGTACCAGGTTATATTTGCTAAATCACTCACGTTACTCAGACACTTTCACAACTCCAAAAAAAATTTTCATTATCAGGTTGTATCGTCGTAGAATATGAGACTCACGTCGAATGCTTCGCGCACAGCGATGGCGCAATTACGGAAAATCCAAATCAAGCACAGCAGATTTGCACCTCCAACGGCGGCCGACTAGCAATTATCCAGCACGAAAAAACCTGGAAATTAATCACAGAAAAATTACCTCGGTAAATAACACATTTCAATAACACATTTAATAATCCGGTTACATTGTGGCAAACAACTACCACAATTTCAGTGAAAACAATTATGCGTGGTTGGGCTTTAAACTTTTACCAAACAGCGTGGAATTCACTCCAAATGTAGATTTAAATAACATGTCTGCTTATTGGAATCCATCAACACATCTTACTTCTGCAAATTGGGAACGGAACCTGTGTTTTTACAATGATCGCGACTGGAATTGGGACCTATGTGGTTCTATTATCCCCAAAGATTATTTATGCCAATACAAAAGTAGGTATTAATTAACAACCTAGATGGCATAACGTAACCATATCAAATTAATTTTTTCAGTTACAACGAAAAATTGCAATATTACTGATATTGACACAAACGTCATCGTTAATGGATGCTTTGAAGGGAATATTGTTTCAAACAATACTACAGTAAAAATAGAGTGTTCTCCGGGATATTATCTCGCTTCCAGTCAATTTATAACCTGCAGAAATGGATTTTGGGATAAGCCAATTTGCGTTGAAGGATGTCCACCACCTGCGCCAAAAAATCATGCTACATTGACATCAAGTAACACTCACTTCAACGTCGGAGACAAAAATTTTTACATTTGCGAAGATAATTATTACAACTGGCAAGACTTTAGTAAAACCCATCTTTCTCTCACGTGCCAAAATGATTCCACTTGGTCAAATGCTGATGCAAAATGCAGTTCAAAACTGGATTACACCATGATTACCATCAACGCCAGCGAAATTTCTGAGAACGACATAGTGCTCAAGTGTGGATTGATCTCAACCAACATAACCTGGGTTCAAAATGGCAGAGAGGTTGTCAACAACAAAGCATTTAACATCTCATCAAAGGGTGATTTATTCGTTCAGTCCTACGCTAACAACATTAATGGACTTTATATATGTCAGACAAAAATTAAAAAAAAATATCAAATAGGAAGTCAAGCGTACAATATATTTGGGCGTAAACAATGTAAACCTAAACTGGAACCATCCATTAATCCCAACAGATTTTCTAGAGAAGGGGAAAGTACAATTTTGAACTGTCCTCAAGATCCCAACGATCATCAAGTTCGATGGTTCAAAAATGACGAAGAAATAAGAAGTACCGGTAACCAATACCAGAAAATTATTCTTGGATGGGGATTGCTTCTACAAGGCTTAACCAAGCGAGATGAGGGAATATACAAATGTCAAACAACGTACCGTTTTAGATCAAACATCTGCAAACACAATATAACTTATAATTTAACCGTGGCAACATCAGAGGCAACAATCTGTGGCGTAAAAAGCAAAAATCGACCACATTTTTATCAACCGTGGTTTGTTATTCTGCAACATGATGATGAAGTGACTCCATTTTGTTTCGGAGCTCTTTTAAAGAATAGATGGATCATCACATCCGCATTTTGTTTGTCTGCTCTTCGCAGAAGAAGGCAAATGACGGGTTTTTTTGCCCGAATTGGATCGCGGGAATCGCGAAACAAATATCCAATTTCGCTCATTGAAGTTCATCCGGATTATAATACCCGGTATAGCATAAACGACATCGGGTTGATTCGATTAGAAGGTGTAGAATTCAACGATGACATCTCGCCTGTTTGCATTAGTTCGGATGATATCGGCAATGTTCACACTTGTGAAAATTCTGCAAATTTAACAGGGCTGTTAACTGGATGGAGTACAAATAAGATGAATTTAACATCTAAAAGCGAATGTCGTGCATCGGAGGCATTCGGATTTGCGGAGGATAAATTTTGTATAAAACATGGAATCACTGATAGTTCGGTTCCCGAATCTGCCATTGGCGATAACGGTGCACCTTTTGTGGTATTGCGCAGTGGGAAAGAATACTTGTTAGGAATTTTTACTGGAGCAGAAAATGAGTACGATTATTTTACAAGCATTTTTCATCACTATGACTGGATTAAACAAATCATTAACTGACGAAAAATATTCACGTAAACTGTTTATGTTCAGTAATCACATTGAATTAAGTTTTATTCCCTGAAGAATTCTGAAGAAAATTATATGGTAAAATGTACTGTATCAAAATTCAAAAGTCTAAATAAATTCTATTTGACTGCATTTGCTTTTTTGACTGTAAATATAGCGTGTATAGTTACAGAAACTATACCCTGACCCTAACCACGAACGAAACCTTGCTCGTAGATAAGCACCCAGTTCAACACGAATTTCTTTTAAATAAATATATTACGCAGTTCTAAATTTATTTACATTTTTTTAGCATACCGTAAGCAAGCACGAGATTACTTTGAGAGAAGAAAGTCTGTAGCTGTGTTCAAAGTTAAATGGATTATCAAAAATCTGATTTCAGTATTCCGATTACTGGTGACGGAAAATGACGTAAAACGTGTCATTTTACAATCCAACTCTTGTAAAATGACGCATTTTACGTCGTTTTCTTTCACCAATAATCGCATTCTTGATAATCCATTTAACTTTGAATTTAGCTAATGATTTTTACAACCTATTTCAGACTGACAAAATATATTTGTTTTAAAACTAAGTGATTACTCAATAGTACGTGATATAATTGTAATCAGTAAAGTGGAATTGAAGATTTTAGTTGGTTTAATATTGGGTGGTAATCCGGTGGAATTCAACGATGAAATCTCACCGGTTTGTATTAGTTCGGCAGATATAGGAAAAGTCCACAAATGCAAAACCTGTGATAATTTAAAAGAGGTGTTAACTGGATGGAGTACGAATGAAATGAACTTAACGTCAAAAAGTGAATGTCGTTTGTCGAAGACATCTGGGTTTACGGAAGATACATTTTGCACAAAACAAAGTCACGATACCCGAATCCGCCACTGACGAAAGTGGTTCACCTTTTGTGGTATTGCACAATGAAAAAAATCATTTGTTAGAAATTTTTACTGGAGGAGAAAATCGTTATGATTACCGTGTTTTACTAATATTTTCCACCATTATGGCTGGGATAAACAAACCGTCAACTTAGCGAGCAATATTCAGAAAGATATTCGTATAAGGTATCTATTTTTGTTAATCTTCTGAATTCGTTGTAAAAGGAAAAAAAAAATCACGTAACACGATTTCGCGTGACACGATTTCATGCGAAAATGCACGGAAAAGCGAAAAATAACCCCCCACCCACCCGCGCAGTACACGCCACCCAGCAAACCCAAAAACCCAAAACGTGGGGGTTCTCTGTAGGGTCGCCACAAATGCCACTCAATAAAAAAAATTACGAGTGAACTAAACCTTAATTTAGATTTCCTCATGTTACATCAAGTTACGATTTTATATTTTTGCTACGCGGAACAAGTTTTAGTTAATTTAATGACTGAGGCCAAATCAGCTGCAGGAAACCAGTATGATAAAATTCTAATATGCAGTAAATTTGTTATCACCAATATTACATTTGCAATTTAATTTCCTTGCGCTTCAGAACAAACGAATCTTGGTTTTTGCAGATTGAGGATTTGGATGAAAATCGCATTTCTTTTCTGGTAATTGTGCTTATTCTCCGTTTTTATTACTTATTTACACTCTTCACTTTGCCATCTCTTTACTTGTTGTCTGCACTTTAGAAAAATTAGCGCTTTATCTGACATTTCGTGTGTAAAGTAATATTGAAGATTTTGTGCCAAGTTGTCGGAAACGCCTTTTCCCCTCAACTATCTAATTTCAGCCATATTTACTCACGACACATACGATACAATATATGTCATTTTGTGAGCCGCAAGAGAGAAAAAATGTGATTTTTCGAAGTGTTTATAACATTTGTGAGCGTAAAAGCTGATCACGACTACAACCTACCAGTACCAGTTTATATTTGCTAATTCGTTCACGTAATTCGAACATTTTCAAAACTCCCAAAAAAAATTATTCATTTTCAGGTTGTATCGTCGTAGAATTAGAGACTCACGTCGAATGCTTCGCGTATACAGCAAAGGCGTATAAATTACAGATCCAATTCAAGCGCAACAAAAATATGCTTCTAAAGGCGCCAACTAGCAATTATCCAGCACGAAAAACCTGGAAATTACTAACAGAAAAATTACTCCGAAGATTTCAAATGTAGAATATTCCGATTACATTATGACATACTACTATTTTACTGTCAGTTACAAAGGCAATGCGTGGTTAAGGTTTTACCAAACAGCGTAAAATTGAATCCAAATGTAGATTTAAAAAATATGTCTGTTTATTGGAATCCAGCTCGAATTTCGATTACACGTGTTAAACAGTCCGTGTATTTTCAAAGTGGGCCCAATTGGCAATGGCAGCTATCTACCACTTGAAAAATAGATTATTTATGTCAATACAATGGTGCGTATTATTCGAAACAACTACCACAACAACAACGTAACTTGATTGCACCAAGTTAACTTTTTTTTTCAGATATAAAAAAAACTGCAGTATTACTGATATTGAAGCAAACGTCATCGTTAACACGTGTTTTGAAGGAAATGCCGTCTCACATAACACTACAGTCGAAATAAAATGTTCTCCGGGATATTATCTCAATTCCAGCCTAATCATAATGATTATTACGACTATTTTACGAGCATTTTCCATCACTGTGGTTGGATTAACCAAACTATCAATTAAACGAACACTATACTCGAGAAATATTTTACTCTCTGTTAATTTTTAAAAATATGTAATCTTACCAATTTTCACTGTAAACGCATATTCTTATTTGTGTAATTCAAATCAAGATTAAACGACTTTTATTTGAGTGATCGAAGTGTTAATTTACCTTAACATAAATAGTTAGCACAAAAAACTAAAGATGCGCGTTGTCGCAGCGTTATTTATTTTTGCTCCCACTAAGACTTAACAAGGTAAAGAATTACTGTAGTACATCTCACTCGCTATCATCAGTTCGAAAGATATTGGAAATGTACGCAAGTAGGAAAAATTTCTTGATTTAATGGAGTAAAACTGGGTGGTTTAAAAAATATAACAGTGTCGTTGTAGATTGTGTGGAAATTTAATCTTACGATTTTTTTGTGCCAAATAAAACTTCAACTAATTCAACCAATAAAACTTCATCTAATTTAACCAATAAACCTTCAACCAGTAAAACTTCAACTAATTCAACTAATTCAACCAATAAACCTTCAACCAGTAAAACTTCAACTAATTAGTTTCCTCCTTAACAGCAGGACACCAGTTAGTTTTATTTAACACAAACTTTGTTCTCAAAGTACCCATAGTTGCGGTTTCCTGACTTTGAGAACGAATAAATCACGCACATTCGTGAATTTATTCTGCGTTTATTAGGTAATTTACCAACGTCTTACGGTTATCCTAGGATATAACGTCTTCCTAATTGTGATCAACATGTTAGAAAAAATGCGAATTTTCGTAGTCTTATTAATTTTTGCTCGAGCAAATGGTGATGAAAATTACGTACTGCCAGTACCAGGTAATATTAATTACAGCAATCGTTCAATTCTAACACATGTTCACCACGCAAAAACTGTTCTTTGTCAGGATGTGTGGTCGTAGAACTAAACACCCACGCCGAGTGCTTCACATACACTGTTAGCTCAATATCGCCTAAAAAAGCGCAAAAGTTGTGCGCCGTTAAGGGAGGTCGACTACCAATTATCCAACATGAAAATACCTGGAAATTCTTAATAGAAAATTTATAAGACAAGTAAAATGTTTTACAAACAAAATATTAGCAATACGTTAATTTTTTTACACGACTACCTTTATGCAGACCTTTCATTAACCGAAACGCTGTGTGGCTGGGCTTCTCACGAGACGCAAATACAACGCAATTGACTCCAAATGTAGACTTAACAAACATGTCCACTTATTGGCAGCCAGCAACAAGTATTGGAGTTAAATCTTGGCCACAGCAGATCTTCGCGGTTCCTACATGGGGATGGAAATGGCATCTAGGACCTGCATATAGCCCAGGAAACTTCATGTGCCAATACAATGGTATAATTTCAAATCGCCAGAATGAAAAATTAAAAAAAAGTAAAAAATCATTTTTTTCAATGAATTTTTTGTTTCCTAGTTACGAAGAAAACAAATAATTGTAGCATTGCTGATATTGTTGGTTTAAACACGATCGTTTGCACGTGCATCGACGGGAATACTGTTTCAAGTACCGATACTCTAGGAGTAAAATGTTCTCCTGGATACTACCCAGCAATAACTTGCAGACTTGGAATATGGGATAAGCCGCGTTGCGTAGCGGGATGTCCACCTCCCACCCCAAAAATCACGCAGCGATGATTTCAGTTAAAACCAACTTCGACATCGGAGATAAAATTGTTTATGTCTGCGAAGATAATTACTACAACTGGCAGGACTTCAGTAAAACGCATTTTACTCTCAAGTGTCAAGATGATTCAACTTGGTCAGATCCAGACGCGAGATGCAGTTTAAAACAAGTTTACACCACGATAACCATCAACGCGACCGGAATTACTGAGCACATCACGGTTACCGTAATTATTCTAATAAAAGGCGCGCTTACTATTAATTTTTTCAGGTTTTTTGTGCGCGTTTTATTAGAGGGCGCTCTCTATTAATTTTTTCGTTTCAGAATGGGAAACATTTCACTTTAAACAACGTATTTTTTCACAAAATACCTGTATTTAAGTCATTATTTTCCCTTGCCGTGAAGAAACTGAACTGTTGACATCAAATACACATGCAGAATGCGCGTAATTTAAGCTTTGAACCATTGTCAACAGTCCTCAAATAGAATGCGCGCTCACTATTAGAGGGCGCTCACTATTAACTTTTTCATGTCAGCGATGCGCTTTTTATTAGAGGGCGCTTACTATTAGAGAGCGCTTTTTATTAGAATAATTACGGTATATGTGAATTGTTACCAGCTAATATAACGTGGACCCACAATGGCAGAGAGGTTGAAGAAGGCAGTAGGTATTCTTTATTACGGGAAGGAGATTTGTTTGTAAATTCCAACTTTGATACAATTGACGGATTTTATATGTGTCAGAAGAAAATTGGTGAAATATTTGAAATAGGAAAAAAGGCTTACAGCATAGTGGGAAGAGCAAAATGTAAAACTCGATTGGAATTATCATCCTTCGAAAGACTTGTCAAAGAAGGGGAAAGTTTAATTTTGAATTGTCCGCAAGATTCCAGCGATCGACAAGTTAAATGGTTTAAGAGTGATACAGAAATAAATGACTCAGAGAACCGGAATATAATTACAGGGAAAGGGTTATATCTGAAGAGCTTGATTCAGCAAGACAGCGGAACTTACAAATGTCAAACAACTTATAGCAACAAACCAAACAACTGCAAATACAACGTAACTTATTACTTAACAGTGATGGTAACGACTGAATCAATTTGTGGTGTAAAACGGAAAAATCCATCAAATTTTTATCAACCATGGGTTGTTATCCTGCAACACGAGGACGAATCGACTCCATTTTGTCTCGGAACACTCGTAAACGATAGATGGGTTATCACGTCAGCATTCTGCTTATCTTCTCTCCGCAGGAAAAAACGGATAACTGGCGTCTTTGCGCAACTCGGATCACGAAAAACGGGGAAAAAATATCCGATTTTACTCGTTAAAGTTCATCCGAATTATTCAAACCGACTTAACTTAAACGACATCGGGTTGATTAGATTAGGTGGTGACCCGGTAGAATTCAACGGTGATGTTTTGCCCGTGTGTATCAGTTCGGATGATATTGAAAACGTTCACCAATGCGAAAACTGCGCTAATTTAAAAGAGATTTTGACAGGGTGGAGCACAAATGTCACCGAAAAAGAAGACGACGTCATCGTGGATTCCGTTGAAACGAGTTTAAAGTCTAAAAACGAGTGTCGTACATAGGGAGGTTGTAAATTTTCGGAAGATAAATTCTGCACAAATAAGATCTTCGATGAAATTCTATTCGTACCTGTTTTGGGCGACTATGGTTCACCTTTTGTGGTATCGCACAATGAGAAAGAATTTTTGTTGGGAATTTTCACCGGAGAAGACCGTAACCATTCCGCTTATTTTACGAGCATTTTCCACCACTATGAGTGGATCAAAGAAACCATTAACTAAACGAGCAATATACTGTACTTGTACTAGAAAAGTATTATTACCTTATCTTTGCTTTGTTTTCTCTAAAAATGTATAATCTCAGCAATTAAATGGATGGCATTCAAATAATTTAGTATCCTTTTTTTCATTTGGTATTACTAAATTTGGTCCAATTAATCACAGGAAACCGATAAGTCGAAGTTTTAATAAACACAAACTTTGTTATCAGTAAACCATAGACGCAGTTTCCTTACTTTGAAAACAAAGAAATTTTGCACATCCGCGAGTTTATTCTGCATTTACTGGGTATTTACCTATATTTTGCGATTATTATACATTATAATAGCTTTATATTTTGTGGTTTGCGCATTAAGGAAAATGCGGATTGTTGTGGTCTTTTTAATTTTTGCTTGCGAAAATGCTGATGACAATTACGAACTACCAGCACCGGGTAATTTTAATCCATTCATTCACGCAATTCTAACACAATTTCACGACTTTAAAACTGTTTCTTGACAGGATGTGAGGTCGTTGAACTAAATACCCGCGTTATGCTTCACGCATAGCAATGGGACTCTGGCCAACCCTAAAAAAGGGAAAAAATTTGCGCTTCCAACGGTGGACGACTAGGGATTATTCAACACGAAAAAACTTGGAAATTACTAATAGAAAAATTAATTTACGAGTAAAAATTTTTTACAAACAAAACATTCGCGTTACGTTCTTTTTTTTTTTTAAATTTTGTTTATATTTTCAGTACAGGTAACTACGATGTGTGTTTGGGCTTCGCATTAAGTGAATTAACCCCTAATGTGGACTTAACAGGTACAGTATGTCCGCTTACTGGACACCGAAAAGATTTGCTAGTTCCTATTCGCAACCGTTGAAAGTGGAATTTATCGAGAAGGGGAAAATGTAATTGTGAACTGTCCGCAAGATTCCGACGATAGACATGTTAAGTGATGTAAGAATGGAGAAAAAATAAAAGTATCGAATACCAGTAAATAACCGTTGGCGGTGGGTTGGTTTTAAAAGCAATAACTAAGCGAGATCAGGGGTTGTATACTTGTCAAACAAAGTACATATTTACATCAAACATATGCAAATTCAACGCGAGTTATTATTTAACCATGATGGCATCGGTTGAGTCCATTTGTGGGGTAAAAACCAAAATTTGTTAACCTCGTTTTAATCAGCCGTGGTTTGCTTTCCTGCAACACGAGGATGACGTAACTCCGTTTTGCTTCGGAGCTCTTTTAAACGATAGATGGATTATCACGTCAGCATTCTGCTTATCGTCCCTCCGCAATAAAAAACAAATAAAGGGCGTTTTTGTACAAGTTGGTTCGCGAGAAATGCGGAAAAAATATCCAGTTTTACTCGTTCAAATTCATCCCAAATACAGAAACCCTTGTAATCTAAACGACATTGGGTTGCTTCGATTGGATGATGATCCCTTGGAATTCAACGATGATATTTTCCCCTTGTATATCACTTCGGAAGATATTGGAAATGTTCACAAATGCGAAAATTCTGCTAATTTGAAAGGAAACTTAACTGGGTGGAGGACAAACTGCACCAAAAAAGATGCCCGTGTTATTCTGCATTCTGCAGAAAAGAATCTAGCGTCTAAAACTGAACGTCGTGCATTGGGGGTTTGATGATTAGATTAAATAAAATATCAATTAAACAAGCACTATACTTGAAAAATATTTTACTTTTAAATTTTAAAAATCTGTAACGCACCAATTTCGTAAACTCGTATAATTCAAACCCGAATTGAACGAATTGTCATTTAAATTATCAAATTCTTAATTTTCCTCAACTTTAATAGTTTGCACAGAAAGAAAAATCGTAATTTCGATAATGTCCACAAACTACGTCAACAGTATTATCGCACCAATTAAACGGACGGCATTTAATTAATCCAGTATGTACTGCAGAAGGAAACCAATTAGTTGAAGTCTTATTTAACGCAAACTTTGTTATCATTTAACCCACAGACTTGGTTTCCTGACTTTGAGAACAAATCCGTGAATTTACTCTGCGTAATTCTAGGTAATTTACCAACATTTTATTGTTATCCTACGATATAATATCTTCCGAATTGTGTTCAACGTGTTAGAAAAAAATGCGGATTATCGTAGTCTTATTAATTTACGTTTGCGCAAATGCTGACGAAAATTACGAACTGCCAGTACCGGGTAATATTAATTACTTTAATACATTCATGCAATTCTAACACTTTCTCACGACCCAAAATCTGTTCATTGTCAGGATGTGTCGTCGTAGAACTAGATACCCACGCCGAATGCTTCACTAAAAACGCGCAAAATGTTTGCGCTGCTAAGGGTGGTCGACTAGCAATTATTCAACACGAAAAGACTTGGAAATTACTAATAGAAAAATTATTTTACGAGTAAAATTGTCTACAAAACAAAAAATTCGCGTTACGTCAATTTTTTTTAAACGATTTCTATTGTAGTTCCAGTGAACATCATATTATGCGGCTGGGCTTCGAAATTTACCCAAATAGTGTGCAATTTATTCCAAATGTGGATTTAACAAATATGTCCGCTTATTGGACGCCAACAAAAGTTACAAGTTCAGTTAGCCATCGGATTATCTGCACTGACAGCTCATGGAGATGGGTCTGGAAATTGTGTAGCCCTTCTTTTGAAAGACTATACCTGTGCCAATATAGAGGTAAAGTTTCAAAACTCCAAGATAAATTATTAACAAAAGTAAGAATTCATTTTTTTTAATGAATAACTTCTTTCCAGTCACGAAGAAAACAAAAAAATGCACAATTGCTGATATTGCTGATTTAAACGCGATCATAAGCACGTGCATCGACGGAAATACTGTTTCACATAATGACACCATAGAAGTAAAGTGTTCTACGGGATATTACCCAAAATCAATCCAAACAATAGCTTGCAGACTTGGAATTTGGGATAAGCCACGTTGCACAACTGGATGTCCATCACC
>JAQIWS010000826.1:0-15438 GCA_034696085.1 Stigmatogaster subterranea | reverse complement strand
AAAAAAAAAAATGTTTTTTAATATTTTTTTATTTTTTACTTCAAACTTTTCTCATTTCCTTGTCAGTTTAATATTTTCCACTCAATCTGAAAGCCGAGATTGAAACGCGTCGTGTGTTTTGAGAGTATAGAAGAGCGTGTGTTTTGAGTCTCGGTGTCGGTTTAGTTCGCCGCAACGCCAACGCTATCCCCGAGGTCGGAATGATTAATGACGTAGCCAGCTTGGCTCAGTCTTAACTTTATTCGATGGTGGCGAAGCATTTTCTCCGTTCCAGCCGATTTGCTCGCCCGCTCGACGCCTGTTGTCCCATCGAGTGGTCGCGAATTCAATGCGCGAGCAGGCGAGCGAAAACGTGGCTTAAAAAAATATAAAATTTTGGAAACATAAACAAGGTGGAGAGTAAAAAGAAAATACTTTGACGTTAATTTATAATAGTTAATTCGATATCGAATTTTGATGAAATGAAATGTTTATTTTTGTAGTTTGTGGAAATTTGCTCGCAGCCGTTTTGCAATTAATGCTCTCGGAAACGCGATAGTCGAGGTGGGTTTTTATTTTATGCATTAATCAAATGCATTCTCTCGATGTTGCTATGAAAATAAAGGAGGAAAGAGTTTCTTTTTCTTTTTTTCTTTTTCTTTTTTTCGTGTTTAGTTGAATATTTACTGAAAGCAAAAAAGGAAAGAATTGAGGAGGAGAACAAAAAAATGTGAAGATCTAGTTTCGGGTTGGTGGAAATGCATTTTACATGTTTCTCGTATTTCGAGTGAACTTTACGTGCACGGTGTGATGTATTGTGCACGACGGAATAGGAAAGTTTAGGAACGATAGAAGGGAAAAAAAGGAGTAGAAAATTACGAGGTAGTTCACCGCCGAAAGGAAAATGAAGTACGTAAATAAGAGAAACGCTAACTATCGATATTTTTCCATTACGGCAATACGTCATCGATGTTGACTGTAAAGTAATAACACACTCAAAATTTTGTTTTTCTATGATAAATTATAAAAAAAAAAGTTGATACGAATTTAATGCGTTGTTTTTATCGTTGAAAAATTCTTCATGAAATGAAGTTTTTTTTTTTTTTTAATTTTTTATATTTTTTACGTAGTAGAATATTTTTTTTTTGCAATCACGCGTCGTTATTTTCTGGATGAGGATGTTGAAGATGTTGGACATTCATCACCGCTTTTCGACTTCGCCCGGGCGAACAAAGCTTAGTCTAATGAAAAATGGCCGTCTTTTATTCGGCCGCACAAATTGCAGGCGAGACCGGTAGAGCGCAATTCATTCTTCACCGTTCTACAACATTGCCTTAGTTCCTTTTTTCAACCGTCACTTTAATAATTGCTGGTTCCTTAACAACTTTTTTTCTTCTTTTTTTTTGCAAATCTTTTTTGACAATAAAGTAACACTCGTTTTTTTTTAAGTCTTTTTATCTGCTTTTTCTCCTTGAATATGAAAAGCAGGCATTTTGCTCGTTGTTTGACATTATCTTCCCGTTATCAGGAATCTCTTTGACGGTCTTTGTGCGCTTTCGTTGTTGTTGTTTTCTTAACTCGTGGTCGAGTTGTGGGCGTTGGGTGGATAGTGGAAATAGTGCGCGATGTAATTGTAATTATCTCGAGGTGTTTGAATTGTGCGCACGTGTGTAGTTCGTCTTTACGTTGTAGGGCGGTCTTCTTTTCGTCGATAAGTGGCTTCTTCTTTTCTCTTTCTCGGTCGCTCGGTAGGAGATAAATATGGCGCTAATCCCACGAGGGACATTTCTTTAGGCAAGCAAATTGCCGCGAAGCAATCCGCGGGGAATCGTTTTGGCCGGAATAGTTTGGCCAAATGTTCACCCCTTGTTCGGTTTAAAGACGAACGATCAATTGTAAAATTAAACGAGTTTTACCTGCTGACGACTGGTGAGTTGATTTAAACGCGGAATAAAAAAACGGAGGTTAAAACTTGAAAACGAAAATTATTTTCGTGGTTTTGACTTTTTAAAAATAAAGTAATTTTTGAATAATTTTATATTTTTGTGTGTTTTCGACGTTGAAGCGTTGTAAAAAATTTGTTTTTATTGATTTTGTAGTGTGAAATTTTTTATCACGTGGGAATTCGGTCGTGAGGTAATTGGCAGATTCGAAATATTTTTTTGATGTTGAAAGCACCCCTCAAAAAAAAAAATTATTTCTTCGACAAGAATTAAATCGGCTTTTGAACTTTCAGCGACAAAAGGCATAAAAGCTCAACTCGTAACCCATATTGACAGTTGACATATTTCTCACTTTTTTCTCCAACTTTTTTTTTTTTTTTTCATATTGAACAATTTTTACTCATCGTTGGGTCAATCCCATCTTAACTCTTCACAAAGATTCTACCACACTCCGTCTTACACTATAGCTAAGGTTGAACACTTGACTCGGTTTCCTTCGCCAGACGCTTGATTTGGCGTTCGTTGCACGGCTGGCGGCGCATTTCTGCATCAATGCATCCTTGGCTATGTTGCAGCATTCGGTGAAGTGGGGCACCTGCTGCTGCTACTGGTGGACCAGAGACCAATCGATTCTACGCGAGAAATGTCGTTACAGTGGATAAATTCGCGTATTTATATTTACGTTGTTGTTGAATATTTTTTTTTTTTTTTTCAAAACTTTTTCGTTATCAACAAAGTCATTAAGTTGCATAAGAAGTCGTAATTTATATGTGTTTTATCGCAGTGAGGGAAATTTTTATTGCTCGGTGGAATCTTTTTGTACGTCATCTTATACAATATAGACTGTCATAAAGAACAAGGATTTTTATCTCGTGGCAAATAAGGGATCCCACCACGAGTTCAACCCACTCCTCAAGACCAAAGCCCATAAACTTGTTTCCCCTGCCGCCGGATGGCGCCACAATCCCTCTGTCCATTGCTGAGAGTGTTGTATACGAGTTATACTTATTCTTTTTCTCGTTAGACGTTAGACGTTACTCTTGTACGGAGTAATAGCAAAGACGTACGATTCGAGCGAGAAAGTGAAGATGATGGAAAAAATGAAGAAATTTACGAGGTTCGCGCTTGCGGTTTTTTTTAGGCCCCTAAGGACGCTCTGAAAAGACGTTCGCACCAACGATTTCCGATGGTCCATTGGAGAGCTAGTATCGTGGAGTTTTCTTTCGCTCGTGGATGTAAGGCGAGGGAAAGGAATTTACGCAATTAACGCGTTTGTTTTGCATAAGAATTTAGTAATTTATTCTTAGTTGTTGTTGTATTTTTGTTTATTTTTGTTTAATTTTTTTTTTTTAGGTGGTGGTTGATAATGAGTCGAGAACAAAGAAGTTTTGAAACGTAAACAAGTTGTCTGCGCTTGTTGAAGGTGCGGAGGTCGAGTTTGTTGGTTGTGAATTTTTGAATTGGTTGTGGAGGAAAAAAATTTTCTGGCAAGTGACACGTTTAAGAGATGAGTCAATTCGGCTTTAAAGAGAAAGTGGTTGAAGAGATTTCTCGTCTTGTTGCGAGGCACGAAGAAAGACGGTTTTTTTTTTTTTTGGTGGTTCATTGGTTGATAGAATTGAAACCCGCGATTTAAAGAAATTTGAGACGTGGTTTTACGCGCGAGATTGCGTTTTTTGTTAATTAAAAACGGTGAAAAAAATTGCGGTGTCAAAAACAGAAATTTGAAGTAGATTCTGAATTATAAATTAAAGAACATTTGAAATTTGTTTGACGTGGAGGTTATCGACGTTAAAATTGCAAATTTTTAATTAAAACCGAAACGTAGGCTTTTATAGATTCAAATAGTTAAAATGATTAATTAACTGATTGCGCCACATTTGTGATAATTACCATCGAACATTACCCATTACCACTTGTTCTCCGTTGTTTACATTTAACCTCTAATACTAACACAATACTAATTGCATCGTCGAAATTTGTCGATTAACTCGTATTCCTTGTTCTCTGAAAAATTTATCGAAACAACTGTGAATAAAAGCGAGGAAAAAGAATACATCGTTGATGAATACGGTCGTTGTTGCGTGTCATGTTACAACCGCAATTGGATTCCTGGGTGTATACCCTGTCTGCCGGCGATTTACCGCTGTCAACGGCAACAGAAGCGTATCAGGCAATAACGGCATTCAGCGAGTTAGTGTCATGTCTTATAACGTGACGTCGTATATTTCACTCGCGTCGCCTGGAGGCTCGGGGACCTTGTTTCTTCGTATTCTCCCGAACGATAATTTGCTGATGCAATCTTGGTTGTGAGAAAATGATGTCATCTTTTATGTAAAAAAAAAAAAGTTGATTATCAAAATTTATTCTCGTTTAAGAAAAATTTTTTGTTGAAGTGTCTTCGAACAACGCGACTTTATGTTATTGAATACTTGGTAACAAAAACGCAAAAGCCGCGGGTTTTTGTAGCGGAAAATTTTTCTATGGTTTGGTCAGATTGGAAAGCGGAGAAAGGAAATAAAAAGACGGAGGGAAGGGTTTTGGTTCACGTGGGAAAACGGACAGCTGTTCGTAGGTTGTTTTTAATATTTCTTCCGCTACAACTCAATTGTCGACGTTGGAAACGATTCGGAATTTTTTTTTTTTGGGGGGCTTTTTTCTCGTGTGATTGTAAATACAAGACAGTTTTAAGTGATGTCTGTACGAGAATGTCGTTTTGTTTGCATGAATAAAAAATAAATAAAAAAAGATGGGGGTAGGATTTTTGCGATAGATTTGACAATAACCACGAAAACGGAAATCTGTGTTTTGTAGAGAATGCGGGATCAACTGGTGAGGGAAAAAAAAAAATTGCGAATAAAACGAAGCGGAAACAAAATGGTGGTGGAGAGTAAATGTGACGGAAAAAGTGTGTTGTTGAAGAGAGGAAGTTAGAGACGTTAGTTGAGTTGGGGAAAATAACAAAATAATAAACATCGCCGGACAAAGATTTTCGTCGTGTTGAGTTTGTTATGAATTGGAGTTAATTGCGCAGCGAGCGGTTATTGACGAAGAGACGAGGAAAATTTGGTCGAGTTTGCGAGTTCCGTTTGCGAGGCCAAACACGAGTTATTAATATACAGTATAAACTATGATCAAAATTGTGTAAGACCAATCCGCTTAATTGGGCCAAATCTTGCAAAACACGCCGCTTATTTGGGGCAACTACAAGAAAATTTGCCAAAATAGCATTAAATTTAGCTAAAATCAACTAAAGTAGCTGAAATATAACCAAAATTAGCTGATGTGAGATTGGGGTTTCCGCTTATTCGGGTCAAATAGCGTATGTCCCGAAGTGGCCCGATTAAGCGGAGTCGACTGTAGTTTGTTTGAAATTTTGAGAAATTGAGTTTGTAGCCATTTTCTGGTGATTTTATTGGGTAGTTCTAAAACCAGGCGAACTTAGTGTGAACATTAAAAATTACTAATTACCTCGTGTAGATGCTTTTCATGTTTAATATTTACACTATAATTCCAATGTCGATCGAGTAAAGTCATATTAAGCCTATAATTAACGTGTTTTTAAGCTTAACGGTAAATTCTAAGTACTGAGAATGTTGTAACCACATTTTTTAATCACCTGGATTTACAAGTAAACATTCGAAATTTTAAAAACGTGGATTTTATCATAATTTTATTTATTTAGCAGATGCGGAATTAGCTGGGTTTATGCAAAATAGAAAAAAATTAATTGAAAAAAAAAACTGAAAGCAGAATTGAGGATAAACTGCGCTTCTTTGAAGTTCTGTCTTATTTTACCTGAGGACTAGTCGAAGACTTTCTATGTTGTTTTGAAACGCTTTGGTCCCTTTTTATTTTTGCGCAGAAAGATGGTTGAAGATGAAATGCGAGGCACGTAGCAAGTTGGAAAAAAGGCTGTAAAATAAAAGCGAGGATTACGTTGTTTGTGGATATTTTCACTGTATTTTATTGCGGTTAAACGAAATTGTTCCATTTTTAGCCAATCAAAGAAAGTGGAGGTTACACCCTAAGAGAAAAGCCGTTTCCTTCAATTCCGCAGTGAGTAATCGCGTTACCCTACCCCACAATGCACCGATCAAATATGGATGACACGGGTAAATAGAATGGCGGCGCGTCAGATTAAGGACGACGGCCTGCTACGTGGTCCCATTCCATCTAGTTCGGTCTTTATAAAATATTCTGGCTCCCCGAGCTGAGGACGCTTCGGTGGCAAATTGTGTATTCAGGTCGTAATTCTCTGAAACGACAGTATACGGGTTCGCTTTCGCTCGTCCTTAAAGAGATTAGCCGTACAAAATTCACGAGGCTAAATGTCCCTCGTAGGCGTCAACCGCAAAATGAGAATAACTAAGCTTAACCTATGGTAGGAGAACAAATTGGCGTGAACGTAGGCAAGAATTGAAGAAGAGGTACGTCTTTAAAATGACCAGATTGTGATTAGTTTGTTTACTTACTGACGTCATCGCGTTTGTGAATCTGAATAAAATGCAGGCTTTAAGTGCTGGAGATCGTGTATTAGATTAGGGTTATGTTTGTTATTCTAACTGCATTTATTCCGATAAAAGCTTTATGCGTTCAGGTCGGTGTTTTCCATTCCGTATTTACGATCCGTTTACCTAATATTTGTAGGGATAAACAAAGAGGTAATATCAAATGGGCGGAAATAGAATGGGAGATCGATAGTTGGAACGTGCTTAAATTTTAGTGATGGAAAGAGTTACGACCCTTTTTCGGTGGAACTGGGTAGACGAACTCAAGGTGTCAGGTTATTTTTACCGCAGAAGCTGATTGTGTGGTGATGAAAGAGTAGAAAGGAGGAATGCGTCTGCGTGAGAGTAACTTTTCGGAGCGCAATCATAATCATGGCGTTCGCCAACGTGATCTCGCGTGAATTGCATGTCTGGGATGGAATTGCGCGAGCAAGCGGAAGAAACTCGCCTGATTGGTCGTCATCAAGGAGCAAGGCGAATTGCTCGGGAAAGTGCACCGGCAACAAACTCGCCGATCCAACCTTTGGCCGTTTCTAGGTTCACAAAGGGCTCGTTACCACGACTACCGGTTTTAGAGAGAAATGGTTTTGTTATTTATTGACTTGTGACTTTAAAGAATGTTCAGTCAAAGTCCAAAAATCCGGATTGCTCGGGGATTTGGCCAGTCCGGATTTTCGGATTTTCCGGTTTCTCGGACGGCACTTTTAATCACGGTAGAAACATGCAAGATGCGCTGAATCGGAGATTCGCAGTTTTAACTACATTTTCTACGTCATCTGACGTTAGGAGTAGGCACAATAATGACATTGAATTTGTAGTTAAACTGTTATTAATAATCCCAACCGTATCCACGCGAGTCTCTTGTATATTTCTACCACGCATTATCAGTCAAATTTAAGGGAAAATAAAGAAAAGTCAATTTTTGATAGTGGTAAAAGTCGAAAATCTGGTGTCCGGATTCTCGGGTGGTCTGGATATCTGGACTTAGGATTGTATTAACATTTTCTTCCCGATTTTTAACATTAAACTGAAAAGAAGAAGTTTGTATAAATGCATATTCGTAAGATTGTAAATGCGAATGTTTTTGAAGTGCTGTGTAGAAATAAGACGTTAAGTGAGATTGACGCTCGCCGGCGCTGTCTTACTCGTCGATCTGTCGGGGTCATGCGAAAGCAATCGTTCGTAGATTTGGTCTTCGACGCGATAAGAAATGTCGAGATTTTCTACATCGATGTAACGACGCCATTTTTCTGTGTGTCGATCGCAGGAGTATTCCTGTTTTCCGCGTGATTTGAACTGAAAACGTTGAAAGTTGAATAGTTTTTGTCGGAAGTTTTAGGTGTTTTTACGTTCTCTGGAGTAATATAAGCTGGAAAATATTTATTCCACTCAGACGTAAAAAAAAGCAACGTTTTGTGTTTCTCGAGCTTCATTTTACGATTGACGAGAGCGACATCTGCCGTACGAAAGCGAAACTGCGACTCGCTGAAACGAGAAAGCGTTTTCGCCGCGAACTATTAAACGCGTTTGTCGACTGCTAAAAGAGACAGAAAACGGCGAAGAAAAGAAAAAGATTCCCGCCGTTACTGTTCCCACGATGCTTTTCACGGAATGTTGTACGACTCAAAGTTGAAATTGAATTCGCCGTCTCGAGTGCAAACTGCAAACGACGCTGTTTTTACATACGAGAGAGAAAACGAAAAGTTTCGCCAACAAATTCGAAATTCCGTCACTTAACGTCTACATTTAAAAAAAAAGAGTTAAACATGTATGCTGTTTATATATATTACAATCCTCTTACAACGGTGTTTTTCTTTTAATAGGTTTATCTTCCGACTGGATTTGAACGGTACACGGCCACTTACGACGTAGCCGAGCAGAGAATCAACTTCACCGTGTGGGATACATCTGGTAAAGTGAAATTATTCCGATAACAAAATTTTCAGAGAAGGGGGATTTAAGCCCCGTTTATGTTCCAACACGTAGCGTTATGAGTTTTATATTTAGATTTGTTACCGAGAGATCCCTCGTTGTGAAGGAACATGTTTATTCATTCGGCGGTTTCCACACTCTTGGTTATATAGAGCGTAATTTAGTCGAGATTTACAGCATGGAGGCCTGAAATCTCGATTTCCATTCTTATTCCGTTTAATGGTTGCTCAGTTCACGATTGAGTAAGGTGAGCGCGTGACCTGTGTACGTTCGCTCGAAACGAGTTTGAAACGCTGTTGTGCCGTTAAGGTGGAAGGTTAGACGACGATTTATGTTTGTGCGCCATTTTCTTTTTTGTTTGTTTTGTTGCGTTCGCGAATGAAAGTTGAGAGAAGGCGAGTGACCTTTGACTATAAGTTGGGTTTTGATAGCGACGACGTGCTAAGAGAAAATTGTGAGCTCTTGGCATCATCGTCTGCTGGCAAAATCCCAGTCTCCCTGAACCCGTTATTTTTCTTCTTCATCCCCTTTTCGTCGCTTTCGTTTCACCTTGGCAGTAATTTAAAACTTGTTGCTTCGACGGGAGGAAAAAAACGTGAAGCGTTTGACGTTTGTCTAATTAGAAATTAACGTTGAGGAGAAAAATAGTGTTCGTGTTTCGTGTTCCAACACGTTCTCCAGAGATTTGAAATATTTTATTCGTTATTTTTGGCGAGCGCTTTGCAATCAAGTTGTCCCCTTTTGAGACTAATCCTAATGCGGACGACACGGCTGTGGCGTAATTAATCGTGAAGGCAAAGCTTGGCGAGTATTTGAAGGGAGGGGAATTAGAATCAAGATGTCATTCACCTTTACGCTGTCATTAGCTAAGTAGAGAAGTGTTTAACGACGTTGCCCAACAGCGTGTTCGACGACGTCTTTTTAGGCTATGAGAAAGAAACGGAAGTTTAAAAATTAAATTAGAGTTGGTTTTAATTAAAAGTGACGACTATTGAAATTTTTTTTGGGTAAATTTTAATTTTAAAGAGAAGACTCAGACGAAAATTGTATGAAGAGCCATTTAATAAGCGGAATGTTTGATGTGATTAGTTGGTTCCTAAAAATATTTACATTTAATTTTTTTATGCTTAGGTATAGGATTTTACCAAGATGCCGCCATTTTAATAAAACTGTCACTTTACCTCATTTTCGTCTTGTACATCTGGAGGAACCCTAACGAGCGGCTATAATTCCATGTTCAATGTCCTCCTTCGTTAAAGTCTTCTTCTCGGACCCCAAACTATTGAGTCAGTAGGAGGTCGCAGTATAATATATATCTTTATAAACGCCCCCGCGTTGGGTGTCCACTTTGATTACTTGGTCGTTGTCAGACGCAGTCGGAGATTTTGTTCTTGCCAAATGTTCTTAGCCGACGAAATGTTTTCTTCTTTTTGCGTCGTGGCTAAGGTTTCATCATTAGTTTATACGGCCTTCCTTCAGTTCCGGGATGTGACAGTTGCGAGATTGAATTAACCTCTCGTGTTTTGCATCACGTTTTGGCAAACACTCCGGGACACTCGACGTCGCAGTTGATTAAATTGCTAGAGTTTCTCTCGCGGAACGGAGTAATAAATGCCGTGGATTCACCGGGGATGTTGGGAGGTTATTTTGACTTTGAGATTTTTGTGACTCTCTTTTCAATTTTTTCTTTTTTAAAGTTGAGGAAGAGTTTTTAAGGGATTACATAAAAATTTATTTTAACGAGGAGTATGGACTATGGAGTTGTATTAATAAATTAAATTGTGTAATGAGTTTTCTTTGAGAGAATAATTGAGCATTAAAACGTCAGTGGGTAAATGTGAGCTTAATGAAAGGAGATTATTTACTGTGCCACTCTGCAATAGGTCTAATGGGAAGGCTAACACTTGATGTATGTATTGCGCTTGCGTGTGTATAGTGTGTTGCGACGACAATTATAGGCATTAAAGATGATTGATTAGACACGCTTTTAAGAGCTTCGGTAGAGGTTGAACTAAATTGAGTTGATTTACGGTTGAATTTTTGACCAAGAAAGTTTGTTTATGTAGCTCGCGTGATAAAACTTTGCGGGATCTACAGTATAAAAATAGAAAAAAAAGGGGGTTTAATCAAGTTGGTAATAGAGGAACGCGTTGGAAGACGAGGGATGATGTAGTACCCGGGGAATTTTTGCACTTGAATGGAAGAGTGTGGCGGTATTCTAGTCTAGTCTATTCTAATGTATACATCTTTTGTGTTTTGAAATTTGTAAATTTCGTTTTTAAAGTAGAAGCGACCCATGCTATTGGTGGTGGACTCGAGGAGACTTTTGGCTGTTGTTTGGTGCTGGATGGATCTACTGTATAAACTTATAATGTGGCGTTTCGCCAACACTCGGGAGGGTCGTTTGTCTTTGGTGTAAACGAGGCAAGACGGAAGCCGCCCGAGGGAAATGATTGAAGACAGCGAGAAGGAAAGAGATAGATGGATAGATAGAGAAGACTCCAACGAAGTTGGACGCCATTTTCAGTTAACGGGAGAGACTAAACCGTCGCTCGTGAAAGAAAAAACGGAAAAAGTCTCGCGTGATAATGCCGCATCTACCATCAATCACCGAGCAAAAAGAACGCGCATCATATTTTTTTGCGATGGGCGTTCGGCTGTTTTTGGGAGGTTTTTTTTTCCTTTCTATTTTCTTGTCAGGTAGATTGTGTAAGATCGGTTTATCTAAACGGACGACTGACGCTTTACCGTCTTAGGAATATGATGGTAGTGTAGTCAATAAGATATCAATTTTTTTATTTTATTTGTTTTTTGTACTGATATTTCGTGGTGTTTAGCGATCTTGTTGTTAAAATGATAGGTAGGTGGTTTCTGGTTGTTTTTTAAATCGATTTTCGGGTGGAAAAAAATTCTTTTAGTCTTTTTCCCTTCTCCTTCTCCTCCCATCACCTTTTTTTGTTTTTGTTTTTGTTGTTGTTTGGTTTGGTTTGGTGAGATTGATATACAGCAAGTTTGGTAATATTGTGCTGCTTTTGTCATGGTTCCATAGAATTATGGGCTGGAGGGTGAAGACCAAGTGCTGGCAAATCGTCCATTGGACATCGGGCTTCTCTTCTAAATTGAATCTTCCCCCCAACCGGGAGCGTCGTGCAGGTTCTATAAAAAGGGAGAATGGAGGGAATTTCATATCGTAGGATGTCGTTGACAAAATTCCATATAGTTGATCTGCCGGTCACGAGGGGGCGCCATAATTTTGGCAGAAGAGCAAAAACAGAGACCCAGCCAAATGGGCCGACGATTATTAGTGGTTTGAGCAGCGTGCGTTGGTTTATGATAAAGGCCACGTAGAGGAGATTACTAGGATGTTGCGTGACTTATGAGTAACTAATGGCCAATTAGATAAAGATTTAGTACGTGGAAGAGGTAAATACTACAAATGTTATTAATCCTCTGGGAATTTTTCAAAAAGTTATATCGTTACCGATGACGATGTAGAATTTACCGTCGAGTGCTTTAACGTGAGTAATTGAGTTTTGCGCAAGCGCTGCGTATCGACGTATCGCCTTCGGTTTAGGTCGACGGGACGAGTACGTTACACGTGCGCTCGCACGTTATATTGTCTTTCACTGCCGCTAGTGGATTAAAACGAGTATAATTGGCTTTTCCTTTTGCCCCCTTTTTCTCTCGTGCTGTTTTTAGCGGAAATTGACGAAGCAATAGAGCGCCCATGGCGAAGGCAACGAGCAAGAAAGACGAAAATGAAATGGTAAAGCGAAGTATAAAAAAAAGAGTAAAAGTAGAGAAAATATAACGTGAAATAAAATAAAAAATAAAAAAGTAGGCTCGACGATTTCCTCTCTGCGCCCAGCAGGAGCGGGAAACGAGGATTTAATGATATCATAAACTCGGAGCTTGTTTTCCACTGCTATACTACCTTAGGGACAACGAGAGAAGCGAAAAGACGTTCCTCCGAGTACGACGCGAGTAACTCACCGTGTCTTAGAAGAAAAGAAAACGCATTGGGTGATTTTTAGGGCGGAAGAAAGTCCGAACGCGATGCCTTTACCAGTTTCCTTCCGTTGACGTGAATGCGTAATTTTTTACATTCGGTCTTGAGTTTGCGGTCGTTATGCGCATTGGATGAGAATGTTTCTCAATTATTTTTTTTTCCTTTTTAGTAAGAAAAAAACAATTTAAGCGATGTGTTTCGTGGTAGAAAATGTTATCAACAGTTGCGGTGATGTCTTTGAATTTGAGCTTTGATGATTAATATCAAAACCCGTCGCGAATTTTGGTGGGTAATATAATTTCAAATTGGAAACTGGGACGGGGAAAGCGAGTAAAGCGTAAAAAATTAAAAAAAAAAAAAATTAAAAAAAAAGCGAGTCGCACCTAATTTGACTTTGTTTCTCGTCTGTATATTGAAAGGAAGCAGCTGCACCGTTACCACGACGACCGACTTCTAATCATGATGAACGACCCGCGTTCCGCAGTCGCCCCCGTCCTCATCTATTATCTGCACTCTGACGCTGTGCGTAGCGTTGCTTGGCCACCTTCTGCGTGAAAGATGCAACGCATTTCCCTCCACTGTCTTAAATTCTTTTTTCTTTTAATTTTTTTTAACGTTTTTACTACCCGTAGTTTCTTGGGAGATGGTTAAAAGATTTGTTTGCAGTACCACGAATGTTTGCGTGCTTTAAAGTTTTATTTTAATCACGTAGTGTTTTCGATAACATGTTGTTTGGGAGAATTTTATTTGGGTTTGGTGCGGGATTAATGCGTGAATTGCATCTTTTTCTGAGTATATTTGGTTTGCTCTTCTGGTATTGCGAAAGTGAAGACGTGAGAAAGTGGGGAACGTAAACAGTTTTTTGTTTTTGAGTTTGATGAGAATGAAGTAAGATTTTTTTTTTTCATTTTATCTTGCTTTTTATGTTCATTTTATTTTTTTAGAGGATGAAGCTTAAATCTCGTTTGTCTCTGTCATCAATTGAATAATGTTTGTCAGTTGGGTTGAAAATTTTTAGAGAAATGGATCGATAACTATCAAGTGATAATACGCGGAATGTTGCGTTTATTGAATCGAGTGTCTAGGATTCGGAAGATGAAGTGAGCGAGATAAGGGAAAGAAGAACAATTTGAAAAAAAAAAAATTAGATGTTGAGTTATTAAATTCTTCGGGTATTAAGGACCCGGAGGTCGGTTTAATTCGTTTCATTGGAATATGTAACGAAAAGTTTAATTGCATTTTAAAAGAGTATTTGGAAATGTTGATAAATAGTGTTTATTTCCGGTAGAGAAAAGTGCTGAAGGAATTTTTAATTATTAACTTTGCATCTACGGGAAAATTAAAATTTTCACTGTTGATTAACGCTTTGGGGGTGATTTTAAGTTTATATTAAATGCAGCGAAATGAATTTTTCGAGGAAAGTAATATACTATTCCAACTCACTCGGATTTGGGATTAAACTACTTAGTCTAAGCAAATAATTTAACCTGGTAAATATCATATAGAGCTGTGGTCATTGGTCTGTTCTTGTTGATATTCCATTCCCGATTTATAAATTAAGCGCGGAGAGTCTTGTACTTTCGTTGATCAACAGCGACGCAATTCACAAACGAAACAAACCTTGGCGTGTTGACGTAACGCGTGTTTACACGATGTCTTTCTAGTTAACTGCGGGCTAAATTAGCTTAACGTAACTCCGGGTAGAAAAGCCTGAAATACCAAATGTCACTGCGAGCTTGAAATAATAGGCAAACTTGAAGCAAATGATGATAAGTAAAAAATGACGATGGAGAATTGTTTAATTCTTGTTGCTCACGCGAATTCCTGGAACTTTTTGTCTGTGTTACTTGGGTTTCATTAATCGATTGGGTTGCGTTCTCTGCATCTGAGAATGTAGTTGTAATTAAATGCATTTTCTTAAGCTCAAATCTCGAGAGTTATAAGTGGCTAGAGACGAATAAAAAAGGAAAGTTTTGTGCGCAAATTTGCATTCACATTCTCGAGGTGTGACTTTTAAATTGGTCTTGGTATTAAGGTTAAGACTTTTCTTAAAGTTACGCACCGTGGAATTTACACTTTTTTTCTCTCCTTTTTGGTATATTTTACGATTAAAATGCTGATTTAGCGGGTAAATCCTCGAATTGCGTAATTTCTTCTTTTGAAAACTGTTTCAACGTTTGTGGAAAGTTTTATTATATTAGTTTTATTACTATTTTTTACTGCGTTGCGATGGTAACGACGAAGCGGTAAAAGAGAAGAGAGCTTAAATAAGAGAAGAACAAAAAAAGAATATATAAGGGTTAAAAATGCACTTTGCGTGTTTATTCCGTTTAGTAGATGTGTGTTTTAATTTATGCGGGCTTATTACGCTAAAGTGAGGCTAACTGGAGTTTATACTGAAACGCTATCTAAAATTTAATGTAAGATTGAACAGAGGAAAAAGGAAAAGAAGATGATGCAAGGTCGTTACTTGAAACAGAGATTGCGCAGATTCTGAACCCTATGCGTGATTTTGAAAGGAGAAGACGAAAAAAAACTTTGGTGTTTTCTCTTATCGCATTTATTAGCTCGAGCGTTGGAGATGATGGAGAATTTATAGTTTTATCTTTCTTGGAAAAATTGATTTAGGAAATTAATATATTTATTGGAGGTAGATAGGTGGAGGTTTATGGTTTTTCATCAAAAATGTACTGTAAACTGAATTGCAAAGTGTGTTATTAGGTAGTCAATGATTATATGATTTTATTCATTTTTACTCTACTTTTTTTTAGTTGAAAAAGTTGTAAATCGAGTAGGCGACGTGGCTGCTTGTGGATTACATAAAGTTTTGATCCCAAGACACGTGGAAGAAAAATTTTTTTTTTTTAGTTTTCTGTCAAGAGTTGTTGATGCAAGAAGAAGCTGGAGGTTCATAAAAAAGAAGTTCATTTTGAGAGTTCCATTGCTGAGTCAAGGACTTGTGATAAGAGGTTTTTTTGGGTGTAGTCTGCTCACTGAATGATGGTCGTAATGTTGTGTGTTTTAAAGAAAAAGAAATAAGAAGAAAAAACGTCGTTTGTTATCA
>JAQIWS010000825.1:0-15441 GCA_034696085.1 Stigmatogaster subterranea | reverse complement strand
CTTATTTCTGTTAAGTAGTATCCACTACTGTTGCCTTCGTTTCAGTTTTTTATTGTTGTAATTGCTTTTGTTGGCCTTATGTTTGTTTCATTAAGGTTTTAGGTAGATTTTGTTCTGGTTCATTATGTCACTTCCTTCTCTGTCTTGTTTGTCGCCCGATGACCTCGATGTTTGGGCGACGTTAAGCTACCACTACTATAACTGTGCCACCGGGTGCGTCCAGGAAAAATAATCCACCTGTTCCGTTTTCAGCATGGCTTACGATTCTGTTGTATGCTGCTCGTTGGTCTTCTGTCAATAAGGGTTCATTGCGTGAGACATGTGTTTGGAGTTTGGTGGTGTACTATGTTGTTTCGCGGTGTAGTTTTCTTTGTGGGTTGTTGGAGTTTTCTCTAGTTGGGCTGGGTAGACCTAAATCGTGTAGTGTTCTTCTTGTGATGTCGAGCACTTTGTTTTCGATTATGTTGTATATGTCTTGGTTGTGTTCTGTTTCCTGGTTTGGAGTTAGGTCCCGTATTTCTGTGGCAATGTCGTCGGCCATGTACTGCTTGTATGTGTCCCACAGATTTTTCGGGTCTGCCGGGCACATGCTGTAATGATTACTGTGAAAAGCGATCGTATGTTCGCTGATGTCTCTGTTGATGTTGCTTCCGCGAGTGCAGTGTGCCTAGGTGTGCCAGCAGGCCTAGTTTTTGGCAGGCTTCGCAGAATGTCTCGCATATCTGACTGTCCACTGTTTTTAGGTCGGCAAATGACGTTGGCCCCCGTTTTGTGTGCAACTGCAGCCATAGGTGGAAGCATTCTGTGTTGCTTGGGTGGACTGCGTATACGCGTCCTATGACATCACTTGATTTGACTCCAGCGTAGCCTGGGACATTGTTTCCTGCGGTTGTATTTTTTTTGGCTTTGTCCCGTGTGTAGTATGTTGGTATTTCGTTGTAGATTAAGGTTTTTGCAAAGTTGTCATGTGCGTTCTGTTCGAAAATGCTTTTAATGTTGTTTTTGCTGCGGTTTGTTGGATGTTTTCTTGGGTGTGGTAAACTCTCTGCATGTTCTCTAGGTGGACGCTTAGATGCATTATGGAAGGGTATCTTTCATTGGTTGGGAAATCTAAAATTCGCCGTGCTGCTTTGTTGCTGCTGATGTAGCGTCCGGTTCGGAAGTCTTCAACTTCATTTGTTGGTGCGTTGGTTCTTTGGATGCTGTACATAATTTGGTCGGGCCCTTTGTGTATATATTTCAGCGCATATTTTATTGACATTACAGAGTTGCGAATTCGACGTTGATGTGCGCGTCGAACGTGTGTGAGAACAACGTGCAGTACGGGACGATTCATCTGTTGTCTATTTGGTAGTCAATTGCGCCGCGGGGGTTCTGATTTTTTTCGTTGCTTGGCACCCACTGTATGTTGGTTTTCTTCTCCGGTACATAGGATAGCCATGGTCTCCTGTGTGTGTTTCTCGTTGGTATAATTTTGGGTAGTGTTTGGTGCATTTTCCGTTTTGCATGCAAGGTGAGTTTGGGTTTTTGGTGTTGCCGCAGGGCGCATGGACCATTTGTTCTGTAATGGTTTTATGTAGTTTTGGGTCTTTTTCTGGGCCTGGGATTTCTGCGCTGATGAATTTGTCAATGTGATTTGGGTCAATTTTGGTCACCAACCGAATCAGTAAATGCACGTGTGGCAATCACCTTTTTTGCCACTTGACAGAGCACACAACACCTGACAGCACCAAATATCTCGCATAAAGACAACCAAACAAGGACATCCTCAAAACAAAACACACGTCGCCATTTTTCTGGAACCGCCATATAACGTACTAAACAAATTTCGATTTTAGAATGGCATATTCCTATAATTACCCAATGGACGACTTCCAATTTGAGACGAAGTGGATGGTGAATCTCCACGACCTGGCAGAACCCAGATTCCGCGGCCTCTCCATCTCAGAATACGTCAAAGCGAGCCTCAACGCAATCGACCGCGGGGAAATCTATAAGCCGACGCAGACCTTGTGTT
This sequence comes from Stigmatogaster subterranea, assembly GCA_034696085.1. Classification (NCBI taxonomy): domain Eukaryota; kingdom Metazoa; phylum Arthropoda; class Chilopoda; order Geophilomorpha; family Himantariidae; genus Stigmatogaster; species Stigmatogaster subterranea. The sequence continues at coordinate 13,424 of JAQIWS010000825.1, read as the reverse complement.
CCGTCACGAAAAAGTTGAACTACAAGCTGGCCACTGAACCAACCAGCAACCTGTTCTTCTCGGATTTTGTTTATATGATAATCACTCGGACCAGAAAAACCTCCCGCTACACACTGATAACCCAGTGGCGTTAGAGTCGTTTATCTATTTCCGAGACCGCTCACCACAAGAAATCTGGGATTTCACGAAATCCGCTTTTCCAGAAGTTGATTCCCCAGGAGAAAACTTTGAAGTCTACGATGTGACGGTGAATTCGGCGTGGGAGGTCCTCACCTACATCTCAGTCATCGCATGCAGATTATACAAGACTCGACCACTCAACAATCCCCAACGACCAACAACATGTCACCCGAGAGGACATTCACAAGCTGCTGCTCACCATGAAATGCGACAGGGTGATTTCTATGCCAACAAGGATTTTGACTCACTGTGATGCCTTCCGTGGGGATGGCACACGTAAAACTCGGACAGTGCGCATGAAACACAGATGCACAAGTTTTCCCAGTAAATAATCACTTACTTTGTCTGACGAAAACTCTTCTTCAAACGTAAACCAACTTAATATCCGAAACGACAAACTCGGATCGATGCTCGAATCGACACGAGAGGAGATTTCTTTACAGTACAAAACTTTTACGCTTACGCGAACGCGCGGTTTGAACACGAATAAAATACGACTTTTACATTACTAAACTTGTTTATTAATCCTCCGATTCTGACACACTCTTACAAACTCGTCCCCTATTTATCGTGGAGGGCGCGCTGCATGCCGGGAGAAAGGCGTGGTCGACGTCCGACGTCACACTCCCCCCACTGGCCACAGCTACGCCCTCGTAGCTGATGAATCGAGATTGCTGAGGGGAGGGGGGAAACTACAATGAATGGTTACATGATGAGAGGAAAACTAGAACTTACAAATTGTCGCGAGATTTGTCGGACAACTAAGTTAAAAAACGTTTCAAAATTTACCTCAATATTCTGAGAAGTAATAAAAATTTGAGTACAGGGTGAGTCAGACAAACATGGCCAAAATATAACAAAATTGAAATTATTGTTATCGCGGGAGTTACCGGACAACTCAAAGTACAAAAAAAAAAAAATGACGACGTATACGCCAGAGATTAAAATACACGTTAGTCTGACATAATGGAGAGTTTTTAACTGTTTGTAAGAATTCTAAAACTAAAAAATGCTAAAAATTTCCAAGATAAAAAAAACGTGGTAAAATCAGCCGATTTTACCATTTGATGTCGTCGTCCGAACAGCTGTTAATAACGATGGCGACGGCGTCTGTCGGATTCGTCCGATTTCGGGGTGATCGACATGGGGGAGGAGGAGGTGTCGGGAATCTTTCCCCACGATCGCGGCATCCAATATCTGTCCTTATAAATGATGGAGTGTGCGGATACCTCCTGCACTAGTAATTCCGCTCTCTCCCTCTCCGCGTCCACCATCCTGTCTGCCCTATCGCGTTCCTGCTTTCTAAAGACGGCATTATCTTCCTCTGTCAGCTCCGGCGATGTGAAAACGTATTTCCTATCGACGATGAGTGGTGTGATAGGTGCGTACGCCACGAAGTTGGTCGTTTTCTTAATGTCAGCAGCGGCGCCATGTTCAAATGTATTACCTCGCAATAGTCGTGACCACGGTTTGGAGACATGTCGGACTCTCGTGCCGTAACAGTTGACGCATGGCCACTCTGTGATGGTGTTAGTGTTGGTTCCCATGCCAAGACATGCCGGACAATCGATAATGTTGTGTTTCTTATAGATGTTGTGTCTCTGTCCATCACTGACACCGTTGGGGATCGGGATGTACAAAAACGCTCGTGGATCGCGTCCGTAAGCTGGTGTAATTCGTTTTGTCGCGGTCAACTGGGGCGGTAAACCGTGCGGCAGCTGGTGAGCCATGTCGACTGCCGGCTTTGGCGGCTTGGTATAAATCATCTTGGGAGGAGGAAGTCCGATCGTACCCTCTGCGATGATCTCGGACATTGTCAGCGTCGTCTCTCGGACATTGTCAGCGTCGTCTCTCGTGCTGGTCTCGGGAGACTTTCCAGTCTACACTGTCGGACTCGGTCATAGAAAAAAGTGATTGTCTGCGGCAAAAGTGCGGGATCGTAGTCCACATTGGAGACGCCAGTCGAGTACAAACACTGGAATACGGTGCGGGCATGATTTGTGATTTCGTCGTCGACTGTAATGTGCCCGTCGCGTCGCATCCGACGTAAATAACCCAAAATCTCTTCCCACTGCAATAAATGTTTCTTCTTTTCGATTGGGGGCTGTGGCGTCACCGGCGGCGGCAGTGGGTAGGACTTGTGCGACGACTTCGCAAACTGCGACAGAAATTTCAGAGCAGAATCGGCCGTCAATTGAAAGCGAGCATACCTATCGACTCCAGCTTCGCAAACCGGCAACGCGTCGAGAATGAACTTCTTCATGTCGAACTGCGACATCGCTCGGAAGAAGACCACAGATTCCAGCGCAAGATTCCCAAAAATGAAGAATTCATCCTTCTCGACTGCGCGTGCCGCAATGACCGAGCAGATGTTGTCGACGGAGATGGAGTCCTCGGGCTCATTATTCATGGTGTGGTAGAGTTCAGTAGCCGCATCTGACAGCTTTCCTGATGGACGGAACGCACGACGTTGTAAAGTCGCCTCGCGGAAACGGTGCACAAAATTTCCGAGACTGACACCGTCGCCAACGTCGATCAGTTCACCGCCTTCAACGATTTCCAGGACGTCAGCGTGAAAATCTTTGCAAGTGGCCATCTGAACAAAAAAAACAAAGTAAGTCTGACAATGTTGTTGTAGTGAGTTTCCAAGATGGCGGAGAACATCATGGCGGCATAAGTTCAAGAACGTGGCCGCTGGATAAATGGACAGAATAATGACATGTGGCGACAATCGTGAATTAAATTATGTGTGACTACTTTCAACGTTTTTAATATATGTATGATTAGTTGATGTGTATCGTGGATCATAGTGTTATTGTACTTTTTGAAAAGTGAAAGCGAAAGTGTGCGTAAATCGCGTTATCGGTGACTGAGCACTAATTTTTAAGATCGTGAACAATCTTGTAATCTTAAGATCCGTCGTTGTTTGAGAAAAGTTCTTCTAATTGTTTTTAAGCGAATTTGATTTATAGTCCACCAGTTCATTACTCAAGTCGGATTGATGTGATGTCCAATGGTCATAATTGTTAGAGTGCGACTTACGATTTTCGTTGTGATACGATGAGTTCTCAGCGGAGAGTGCTCTGATATTTTGAGATGAAGTGGTTGGTTAAAGTGGGTTCGAGAATCGTTCTTTTCGATGAGTGTTGTATGGAGTCAGCACAGAAATGGTGGGGGTGAGTAATTGAATCATGCACGTGGGGACTCATGGGAAGGGTGGACTTTGTTTTGTTTATTTTAATTTTTATTCTTTGCCGGGCAGTTACGAAAGATGGGCAAAGATCGCTGTAAAATACTATTGTTAATTTAAGAGTTGTTTATTGTGAGGTGAAGGGTGGTTCTAATTTATTTTTTGGCGCTGGTGAGTACCGATTAACGTCGCGGGGTGTCGCCACCATCCAGCACCGTGACGTTCGAGCGAGAAAACTGTACTCGCAAAGTTTTCAAAAATGTCGGACTTAGGTTTTTGTTCAACTCGCCCGAAGTCCAACCGCGATGAACATCGTGTCCTTGAAAGATATCATGGAGTTATGCCATGTGAAATGTTCATGTGCGTGTGCTAATGTGAATTTGTATGATTTTAGGTTGTTCTTAATCGCGAAATCCTTTTATCTTCGCTCGGCGATTTTCCGTTTGCGTGAAGCAAACGAGCGGCGATGGAGACAAAGCAAAACGACCTTACTGTTTTGTTGTCCGACACCAAGAATGAGATGGGGAAAACTGAAAGCTGATTCACGCAGTAAGTAATTTCGAATTGGGAGTAAAGTTCGGGGGGATAAGTAACGAGAGATGGGGAAGAATTTGTGAACAATTAGCGGTTGTTACGGGATCATGAAAACTTTGTTGAGGTTAAAATTTAAATTTCCGGTAAAATTCTACTGAGTATCTAAATTCTTTTTGAGGTTAGCTATTATGTTATGATCTTTTGAGTGAGTTTATTGGATAGTGTTAAATTTGTTTTTAGTTTTCGAAATATTTTAGGATGTTAAGTTAAATAGGTTTGATTGTTCGTTGTTTTTATGGATTTTAATATTGTGAAAGGGACAGATTTCTATTGGGAAATTGGTCGGACAACTATTTGTAACGATTTAAATTAGAAAAAAGAAGGGGGAGAATTTAGCGTCAGACATCTTGTGTGAAATACACGACGTCCATCTTGGTTTCTATGATACTCGGACTGTGTAGCCTATTGGTTGTTGTTAGCCTGACTTGATTTCACGACAGGCCACACTACCGAAAGGTTGTCGGGGGGCAGTAAGGACGTAAATTTACGACGTTAGCCGTTCCAATTATTTTGTCAGTAAATATGTCCGACAAGTCGTATGTCCCGTTGCCATAGTCACGTGAAATTCGGAAAAGCCCTTGTCGTCTGTCCTCTAGCGATGCAGCATACCGTTTGAACGCTGAGGAGAGCGGATGGGTGTCACGAAGTACGAGGTCTCCAATCTTAAACTCGAATCCGCGTCTGTTCTTATCGTAAAAAAATTTCTGGCGTTCTTTTGCCTTTTCGGTGTCCTCAATGACCTGCTTCCAAACTAGTTGGAGTCTGGCATTCATGATCTTAACGAAAGCGTGTGGGTCATTCGGGTCGATCCCGTCATCTTTGTTCACACCAAGCAAAAACCAGGGCATTTTTGGTTCGCGGAGGAAAGTCAGAAAAGCGGGGCTAAAGCCAGTCGTTGACGACGGTGTTGTACGCAAAACAGTGGCAATGTCCAGGATATAATCATTCCAGCATGGGTGGCAGTCTGTATAGATTTGAAGTAAAATTTTAATCTCTTTGTTTATTCGCTCCGTCAGATTGGATTGGGGGTGGTAAGGCGCCGTGTGAATCGGTGTTATATGACTTTGACGGCAAAATTCTAAATAAACATCACTCGCAAACTGAGGGCCATTGTCGGAAACAATTTCTTGCGGATAACCCATTCGGGACGCGACGTCTCTAAGACATTTTGCTATTTTGTCCGCGGTTGCTGTCCTAAGCGGAAATAGCTCGACCCACTTGGTTGCGTAGTCAACTATGACCAAAATATAACGATTTCTTTGTTTACTTGAGGGCTTGGGACCCATTACATCGCAGCCCCACTTCTGCCATCGACCAATGATCTCGGAAGTTGTTAAAAACTTTTTTTTACACTTCTGATCCGGCTTGCACCGTTGGCAGCGGTCGCACTGTCTGACAAACTGGATGACATCACCTCTCAGGTGCTTCCAGGTGTAGGACACTCTGATTTTAGCTATTGTTTTTTTCGACGCCGCTGTGTCCAGACATTGGGTGACCGTGGTGAAGCCATAAAATTCGGGTTTTCAATGAATCGGGGACGACAATTTTCCAAGCATATTGGTATGGGCTGGATTTATTGTCAGATAGATCAGGTTTGAAAGCGCACAAGACGCCATTATCCACGACTGAATAATGACAAGCAAAAAGAATCAAACCGGGATCAATGGTTTTTATGTCATTTTCTTTATAAAATAGGAGTAAGGTGTCAATAATTGGGTACAGAATTTTGTCATTACGCTGAGCAGATATTACTGAGTCAAGTGACGGGACAGCAAACATCTGGTCATCCGATAAATTTGCGTAGAGCGAGTGTTCAGTCTGTAAATGTGTCGCGAACTCCAAGGGTAGATCTTCAAGAACTGTCATTGTAGAGAATATGTCGTCTTCAAAGACAGCATCGGAGTGCGAACTGACAGGATTTTGATTGTCAGCTCGTGCGACCGCATGCTCGCTCCGATGAAGTGTTATAATACGTGAGTTAGATTTCCATTCGCACATCTCGTGGATGCGAGCATCTTCTGAGTTTAAGTCGTGTTCGAGGTCAGATACAGGGACGGGAGCGCGTGACAACGCATCAGCGACGACATTGTCTTTTCCTCTTATGTGGTGGAACTGGATGTCATGGGCCTGGATCTCAAATCGCCAACGACCCAACCGTCCTATCGACTCTTTTTGGAGCAAAAGCCACTTTAGCGCTTGGTGGTCAGTGTGGATCGAAATCGAAGTATACTTGATGTATGGTCGAAATTTCCTTAAAGACCAAACGACTGCTAGGCATTCTTTTTCTGATGTGGAATAGTTCCTCTCTGCTTGCAGCAGAGTGCGACTGGCAAAAATCACTGGTCTCAACTGGCCTTCGTGTTCTTGTAGGAGCACGGCTTCCACGCCGACGTCACTGGCGTCAGTCTGAATCGTGAAGGGTAAATTTAAGTTGGGAAGTGGGATGGCAGCGCAGGTAACTAAACCTCGTTTCAGTTTGTCGAAGGCATTTTGTTGGTCGGGTCCCCACTCGAATTTCTGGTCCTTACGTTTGAGTTTGTTTAATGATTCCGCAATAATAGAGTAATCGTGGATAAACATTCGATAGAATCCGCACAATCTAAGAAAGGACTCGAGCTCCTTTAATCGAGTTGGGATAGGGTAATTTTCAATTGCGTCCTGTTTTTTTGGATTGGGTCCATAATTCCCGTCCTTCAGTTGGAAACCAAGGAAAGTCAATTCCTTTTGAGCTATCTTAGACTTGTCTGGCTTGATTACTAGTCCGTGCTCCCGTATCCTGGTCAGAAACTCAGTTATGTGCTGAACGTGGTCCTCAAAAGTCTTAGAGTAAATTATAACATCATCGAGGTAAGCAAATGCAAATTTTAGCTTAATGCCAGTTAGTACGGTGTCCATCAGACGCTGGAAGACCGCAGGAGCACTTATAGGGCCGAAGGGCATTTTGGTGTACAGTAAATCCCGCATATCGTGGCATCGGTTATAGTGGACATCGCGCTAAAGAGGACAAAAGACTTTGCACGAATCGCACTTAATGTTATAACATAGGAAAAACTTCTGATAAGGTGGATTTCGTTATAGTGGACATCCCGATAACGTGGCTATGATTTTTATGGAGAATTTGTAATTTTTCCGCTTGTAGTGGACACTGCGATTGCATTGTCTCACATTATTCCACTTACTGTTGACAACGCTTCCACGCAATCGCCATTATTCCACACACAGGCATATTACGGTTTTCAACTTTAAAGCGTGGTTGCCATTTTTAATAGTTTACTAGCTCAATGAGCACTTCTCAAGATCAACTCTGGTTAACGTAGTAGTAGTGGAAGTAGTAGTTGTTTAACGTCCCCCAAACATCGAGCGACAAACAAGTCAGAGAAAAGAGCAACCTACTTAACGTGGTTGATAATTCGGGATAATACAATGCAGAATATCTTGGAAAATGTACAGTGCATGTTGTAGCCAAAGTTAATTCTGAGTGGTGCCAGTTGAGTTTGTGAACAGTTGTTTAATTCCGAGCATTCAATTGATTTCAGATGGTGATAAATTTGTCTTTGGATGATAATGAGAAGTGCCACTTTTGTGAATACTGTATGTTGAAAAATGCCTCATAAATAAACTTATCAGGCGCCATCACAGCAGCCAGTAAACAATACAACCCTAAATCACTCAACTTCATTGGAATTGGTTGACATCAATTGAAATCACTGATAACTTAGCATTACGCAGCCCATAAAAGTAATTTTGACAAAAACAGTAACAACTGTTGGTCAGAAATTAGTCCAACATGGTGTAAACACCGCGTGCAATCAGTGAAAAGTGGCATTATTGCAGAAATTAGTGCAGATTTTATTCGAATACGTTTTTCCAAAAAATCGCGTGTTTGAAGATACTTTTTGTTAGGGTTGTAAATACTTAGTTCGAAACAATGTTCAGTATTTGTGTTTTGTGTGATTACACTGAATTGCAATACAATTTGCGAAATCTTTACATATTTTGACAGTAATTGGTTAAAGTGGACAATTGTCCACCATACGGATGTGGTGGACATTCGTTATTGTGGACAACATTTCATGGCAACAGCGGGTCCACTATATACGGGATTTACTGTATTGAAATGTCCCAATGTGCGTCGCAAAAGCTGTTTTAGGTCGGTCCTTAGGCTTAATCACAATTTGGTGGTAACCGCGCGTCAAGTCAAATGTCGAAAAGTAAGAACTGCCCCCGACACTAGCCAAAATCATGTGAATGTCCGGCATCGCATAAACCTCAGGTATGGTGCAACCATTTAGAAGTCTATAGTCAATGCACAGACGGTGTCCGCCATTTTGTGACACCAGAACAACGGGACTTGCGTATGGACCATAAGCAGGTTCGATTATCCCCATCTCGAGCAAACCATTAAGATTTCCGGTAATGATCTCGGCCTTCTTTAAATTAACGGGTCGTGCATATTGATGAAATGGCGGGCTGTCACCCGTGTTTATCGAAAAAGTGACCGTCGAGCATTTCCCAGGTGTTTTACTGAAGCTGTTTTCAAATGGAGAGATCGCGTCAAAAATAATTTGCTGTTGGTCAGGGGGCAGATGAGAATTCAAAGCAAGCTGTTGGGACCATGAATGTTGTAAGGTAGTCAATCGGCGGCAATGTTCAGACCCGTAGGTGATTTTCAAACCAGGCTTCAAAGGTGTCGACCAGGTATGTTCGTGGAAGTCAATTTTTATCTTTTTGTTTGCCAAAAAATCCACGCCAAGAACCAGTAGGTCTGCTGAGTTCGTAAAGGTGAAAACGTGGAACTCTTCACCGAGCGGCCATATCATCAATGTTTTCATGAGACCAGCGGGTGTGATAACTCCATTTCCCGTCATAATTGTATGTTTTCCGGGTAGTTCTTTTGTAAAATATTGTGACTGAATCTGAGGCAACAAGTCAGATGAAATAAAAGAGGTGAAAGTGCCAGAATCCAATATAGCCAATTTTGAAAGTTTTCCTAATGTTATCATTACCATGGGAATGATGTCTCGTGGAATTTCTGGGTCTGAAACGTTAATATATTTAATATTAGATTTTATTTCCTTTTTTGGTCTTAATTTTGCATGGTCGATGCCCAAAAAAAGTCTGGAGGTCTGGCGCTTCTTTATGTCAGGTGCTAGTCATTGTGTTTCCACGTTGTAATAATAACCATATTCATTAGGGCAAGGAATTGCACTCATGGGGTGGTAATTTTGTTGCTGATCAGTGCCATCGGCAACGTCCTGCTCCGGCTGGTCGCTAGGGATCCAACCATCCTGAGTTGCCGTATGGTCACCCTGGTGTAATCTGATTGTGCGTTGCGTACCGGGTGGATTCTGAGCTTTATTTTGTCGGTGTGGGCAATCTCGAAGCATGTGTTGTCCTCCACAACCAAAACAAACCAAGGTACGAGTCAAAGGAGGAGCAGCTGGAATCTGATTGACAGGTTGGGATCTCGACATCAGGTTCGGAGTTGTCTGAACAGGTGTTGTCGTTTGTGATTGTTGTGGAACGGACACCAGTGGCTGAGTCTGGGGCTGCACCTGGACCGATGTTTGTGGTTGAGCTACACCACCGACTGGGTTGGGTAAAGGACGGAGTTGATTCTGGTAGGGGATTTGATATTGTATCGGGGAGTAAGGAAATTGTAGATTAGGGGCCGGAAAAGTTGGAAATGGATTTTGGTATAAAGGTTGTTGAAATTGCGAATTAGATGGAATTTGGTTGTAGTGGGGTCGGACGGTTTTTTGATGCGGAGTTGAAGCGGTGTTAATCGAATTCGTTTTAGTGGGTTTCACTTCCGCAACCTCGGTCACCGTGGGTTTCACTGTCGTAGCTTTCTCCACTTCATTATCATGGTGGCACGCAAGGACAAAAAACTCGTTCCACGTTTTAAAAGTGTCCGTCATTGGCTTTAAAAATGCTCTTACCCTGAAATCCAGTTTGGTGATAGCAGTTTGGATTTTAATTTTCTCGGGAAGAGGATCGGACAGGTTACAAAATGAAGCTTGCAATCTGAGCAGAAATGTACGCACAGATTCAGTTGGTTTCTGTGATGTGGATTGCACATGTTTCCACTCATCAAGACTCGAACGTCCAAACATGAACATAAATGCCTTTAAAAAATCATCCCATGTTTGTGGTTTGTGCTCTTTGAACCACACCCTTGCCGCTCCACCCAAGGTACCATAAACGAAATGTTGTGTGGCCAAATCTCTGTCCACACCGACTCGTCCGATACTTGACTCGAGTTTATCCAAAAAAATTATGGGGTCGGATTTGTCCATTTCAAAAAATGGTGGATTTTTAATAAATGACATCTTTAATAGTTGAGATTCTAAGTTTCCGTGGGTAGGCGGGGGTTTGTCAAAATTCGGTCCCATCTGTGGCTGTGGTTGTTGTATAACATTGTCAGGTGTCGGGAGATCATTTTGTCGAGTAGGTGCGATAAAAGTCCGACTCAACGGCCTCTGGGCTTCGAGTATTTGTGTACCTGTTGGTTCGACATTGATGTTAGCCGATGGGTTTTGTATCATCATCTGTTGTGCAGGTGCGTAATGAAAAGTGTTAGGTTGTAACCGCTCAGGTGTGATGGGTGACTGAGTCGGAACCTCGTGTGGTTGCGCCATTTGAGAGTACAACTGTTCGTGTCGCTGTACTGTCTGATAGAGTGCGGTCAAATGTTGCAAAATTTTGTGTGTTGTCTCAGATTTTTTGCTCGGGCGAGTGGATGATACGTTGGAGGTGGAAACTGACAACGAGCGTGAAGTTGTTTTGTGTTTTGCGGGACTGTCGTCTGCTTGTGAGCGTTGTAAGCTATGAGCTGACAGTCTATTTTGCTCACGTGCAAAAAGCTCGGCCGCCATTGCCCTTGCATTACCATGGATCACACGGTTGATTTCCATAATAATGTCAGTATCAGATTGTTGTTGAGTTAGTCGCAAACCCACAACGTCATGGAGTATGTCCAACGTCCGATTCGCTAAATTCATTTGTTTTTTCCCTTTCTGTTTCACGGGTGGGTCTTGGGGTAATAAATTCCCTAACTGCGGTGTTTTTGCTGTGTTCTTACCGCGTCCCGCTTTCTTGTTACCTCGGGTGTTGTAATTGTGTGTGCGAGTCAAATCTGTATCGTCTTGTACATTATCCCCACACTGAATCGGCAAAAATATCTGTGTACCTGATGTACCAGGTAGCTGCCCGTCCGATTGATTGATGTTTGTGTTATCGGCCGGCGGGTCTGTAACATTACGGGGTGGCACTTCAGTATGTGTGTCGACGAGCTGGTCGTTAAGCGTGTTTGCGACCTCCTCGCGTCCGACATCATCGTCTTGTGGGGTCACCGGTGTCGACTTCTCGTGGGTCGACATCGCGTACAAAACTATTCTCTAAGCAACAGTATCGAAACCTTTTTTGAGCTGTTTATCCACGGAGAACAGTCGAAAAAGTGAGGAACTCACAACTTCGCCATGAATATCATTATTCAGTTGTCAGGGCGATAATGAGTTTTGGTTGTGAGGCAGACATGAGGGTTGTAATTTGATTCCACGTCTGGCACGCGCTGATGGTATTTAATAGGATTTTGGAAACTGGCGCGTGCTGATGTCAAATAAGCCAATTAGGGCTATCCAAAATCCGTTACGTCTGCAACTCAAAATGTCGTCTTTTAGTGTCAGAAAATCATAGAAAAACGGTTTTTTGAGAGAAACGTACTCTCGTTCAGTAGTATATCACTGAACATAGCAAAACGTAAATAAAAATTTTGGTTGTCTCTTCAAATGAAGCTCTAATGAGGAGTAAGGTCAGACAGCCATTTCTCTACTGAGAAACAAAGAAACCTGAATGTCGGGTGACATATCAGGGAAAACACTCGGGGTTTAGTCAGTAATCCTGCGGAGAATCCAAAACGATGGCCGTTGTCTTCTTTCCTCGTCCAAGGAATATCCTGGTGGCAGTGAGAGGTCAGAATCCAACGTGACAGGCCCCCATTTGTGATGCCTTCCGTGGGGATGGCACACGTAAAACTCGGACAGTGCGCATGAAACACAGATGCACAGGTTTTCCCAGTAAATAATCACTTACTTTGTCCGACGAAAACTCTTCTTCAAACGTTAACCAACTTAATATCCGAAACGACAAACTTGGATCGATGCTCGAATCGACACGAGAGGAGATTTCTTTACAGTACAAAACTTTTACGCTTACGCGAACGCGCGGTTTGAACACGAATAAAATACGACTTTTACATTACTAAACTTGTTTATTAATCCTCCGATTCTGACACACTCTTACAAACTCGTCCCCTATTTATCGTGGAGGGCGCGCTGCATGCCGGGAGAAAGGCGTGGTCGACGTCCGACGTCACATCACGCCCGCCATTTTATCCTCTGCCTTTACGCCGCTGGAGTTTTCTGTCAGGATTACAGCATCACCAGACGTCAGTATTGGATGCTGGTGATCTACGACCAACTGAAGCACTGTCGTCTTGACAAAATCCCGTTTCCCTCAAGGATGACATCGATCAGCACTGAAGAGGTACTCGCCGAGACACTCTTCGTCCACAACAGTCAACTGTCGCTTCCCGCCACCATGTCGAACCTAAATATCAACTGTGACAAACTGAAACGACATCTCAATGCGATAACACAAACACCGAGATGCGAGAGGACTTTGTTGACCACGAATACATAAACCGATTTCGCCACCCTCCCCACGATGTTGTCTGACCAAAGAGAATCAACCAAGGACCACAAAACGAACCTTTGACCCTTGACCTCATCGGCAGACCACTCCCGGCATACGGCTGTGACCCACGAGCGTTTCATCACATCCCGCTCCTGAGAGACGCTCCGTGCGTGTCTTTTTTCTCTAGCGCTTGCAGCGGAGGGCTGCACAAGGATGCGTGCAGCATGACGTCATGCTAGAAAGGTAAAAAACACGTACAACGCTGCAAAGGGAGCTGCACAAAATGGACGCTCTCAATCGCTAGTGTCAACAATTTCACATAATCTTGGTTGTAAACGAGAAAGAAAACGATTTTCAGTATTGCTGACCGCTGCTGACGACATCGAGATTGCCTATTTGCGAGCAGAATTTGGTAGATCTCGTAAAAAATGCAGAAAAGTGGCTACAGTAAAGAATTAAGTAGAAGTTTTTCCGAGATACACGGCTGACGATTTCAAAACTCACTTCAGATTGAAACGAAGCAGTGCTAAGGTAAAATTAATGGTATGTTTTGAATCAGAATTTGGTCGAGTGCAAGAAGCCCCGGGAAATAAAATAAGCAACAACTTGCAGCATGAAGATTGCTTAATTACGTTATTACTCGTTTGTATACTGAGTACAGTCGAATCCGCTTAATCGGACCACATTCGGGACCTGACCAATTTGGTCCGATAAAGCGGCTGGTCCCAAAATCCGAATTTGCAAAAAAAAAATTAAAAAGTGC
>JAQIWS010000824.1:0-15473 GCA_034696085.1 Stigmatogaster subterranea | reverse complement strand
GAAGCAAGAGGACCAATGGGAGTGCATAAAAGGGTTAGAAATTTTTTGCAATGTAATCAATGAAGTCATTTCCTTATCATAGAAAAATTAAAACTCGTGGCATTTTTTAATTATCTACACATGGTTAATTTTTAAATATCATATCATGAAAAATTGTGTAGATAATTATAATCAACATCAAATCATTCCAAGATATTGTTATTCTTTTCAGGTTCACATTGTCAAAATTTTGCAAAATGAAAATGTGAAACGATTGTGGTATGAAAAATACAAAAGAAACTCAAATGACGACGACGTCGAACGAATGTACAAAAATTTTACTCCAGTTCAAAAAATTTCAATGGCTGAACACTCCACACTAATTGATGGTTTCTACCTTTGTCATGTGATCAGGGCCATCTTAATCTTTTCGTAATCTGTAGTAGGCAATCCTACATTGTAGCAACTTTTTGTAGCATTGATTGCCTTCAAGGAATTTTAGTCATTTTTGCAGACTCCTCCTGCATATAACTTTGTAGAAGTATATAAGTAGAATTCTTTTCTGTCCAGAATAAGTTGTACGAATAGAGTAAGATGGCCCTGAGTTTAGCAATAACAAAATTTGCTAATGTCATTTTTCTTTTGAAGGCGTGGCGTCTACTGTACGAGAACTTCGAAATCATTTTGGATTAAAAATTGGATCTTGCTCAGGATATCCATCCCAAATTTTAAAGATTTTGTCAGAGCAAGCAGCTGGTCAAGGTTATTTACCTGATTGTATGGTGTCAGGTGATGACGTGCCGCAAGCTAGGCCTTGTCCACATATGGTTTGGCTGTGTGCATTGAGATTGGATGTTTATCCTATTGAGGCAATCATCAAAGTTGATGATACTGTTGATGGAATTCGGGAAGGATTAGCTGCTGGATGTTGGACAGTTGGAGTGACGAAAACGGTTGGTATTTGGTAGATTTTTGGGTATACAATTGTTATATATTTTTTGAGTTCAATCAAATGTTGCTTTTGAAAATTCAATTTTGAAAATGAAAAGATTTCAAGATAGCTATTTTCATCAGGTCAATAATTATAGCACTGTACTTGTAGTATCTGAAAAATGGTATAATTGACTCAATGTACTGTACATGAATTTTCAAACTCTCAGTATTTTCAAAATTCAAAACTTAAAACTTCATTACTTCCAAATTTTTCTTTATCTCCAAAATTAATAATTCACACAATTTTCCAATTTCACAAGGTCCAAATTTCATTTCAATATCTCATGTTCTAAATTGCCAAATCTCAAAACACACACATTTTTCAGTTAAATTCTCAAAAATCCTCAAAACAATTATCAAATCAACCACTCATCTTAACAAATCACCTTTTGCATTTTCAAATTTCTCAAATTTTTTGTTGTCCACAGGGAAACTACATGGCGGCTAGCGAAGAAGAACTTCAAAAGATGACTGTAAAAGAATACGAACAACGATTACAAAATGCTTACGATATTTTAGCTGAGTCAGGGGCTCACTATCTTATCGACAGTGTCAACGAACTTCCGATAATTGTCGACGATATAAACAAAAGACTGTCGAAAGGCGAACGACCATAAATAAATAAAAACAAAAAACAAAAACCAATATATCGTTGTATCGTTAAAAAAATATTTGTAAATTTAAAGTGAACAACTGAAAAATCCGACTTAAAATTGTTTTTAATTGAATTTTGCGTATAGTCAACCTCGAAAAATTGACAATTTTTGAACACGCTTAGGAAATTACAAAAAGGAAAAATATTGTAAGTACAGTATGTACTCATCTAATTTTAATCGAAAATAGAAGAAAATTAAAAATTGACTGTAAAATGGCACACAATTGTGATAACTACAGTATTTGAATATAATATATTTTTGTTTGTACATAAAGTAAAATTTGGGGAATTTTTTTGGGTGATATTTTAATCATGTATTTGTTGACTTATGCTTTTGGGGTTTTATTTACCGGGTGCTTTAAATTGTGAAATAGTCAACAAGTGTTAATTCAAAGTAAAAGTGCAGAAATAAAATTGATATGTAGTAAAATAAACTTAAAAAATTCAGGAATAGCACAAAAATACTGAAAAATAAGCATAAATTATAAGATAAAATTAGAATTATAAAGCCCAACAGCAATAATTTTGCTAAATTAATGGTGGGTCGTGAAAAAAATAGTTGACAATGTAAAAATACGAATTGAAATGTGAAAATATAAGTAAAAAAGTTTAAGAATTAAAGAGACATTGTTTAAGAACAAAACGCAAAATTTGTAAATAATAACAACAATAAAAAATAAATACTGGAATTGCGAAAATATTAATCTAAAAATAAATGCCTTACGAAAATATTAAAGTATACCTACAAAATAAAAATAATAATAATAAAGATAAGACTACATCGTGAAAAAAAATTAAAAATACACAATATAAAAATTTAATTATGACCTGCCTGAGAAATACAGAAAAAAATTCTCAAAATTCGTGAAAACTACCAAAAAATCATAAAAAATAATTTAAACAAATTTAACCCATGTTTAGAATAATACCACAAAACAAAAAACTTTACAGATAAAATAAATTTCTTTAAAAATTATTCTTTCATTCGTTACAAATGTTGCATCAAATCGAATTCTAGCTGCAAACGAAGAGCGCAATTCACGGAAAAAGCTGCCTGAGATAATAATCATAATACACAATTTTTTTCTTTTTAAGTCATAATTATTTTTAGACGTTATTACCACATCTATATAAAACCTAAAACCTCATCATAGCGATTGTTGCTTTAATTAAAAAAAGAAAATCGTTATAGAAAGGATCGAACTTCTAACAAAACAAAAATAAAATATTCATAAAAATTCATAAAAACACTAAAATCTACAAAAATAAATAAAGATTTGTGATATTTTCTAACGTAAATTCTCGCTAAACGACAATTTTTACATTTACTCGAAATTTCTTTGAAAAAATGTCGTTTTCGTAGATATATAAAAATATCTCGCTATCCTCGACGACATTTTTTTTAAAGAAACCGTAAAAATTGTCTTTTAGGCCCAAAAAGCTCGTTAGAATTTCAAAAATGTACACAAAAATCGACACAAATGTACAAGTACGAGTGTAGGAATGAATTTGTAACTTTCTACACGTCAGTGACGTCACGTAAAACGGCGATTTAACGAAAATTTGAAGAAAAACACACATCATCTGTCCACCATTTACATTTTTAAATATGGCTGACACTTTTCTTCGGTGTTCACTTTCTCAGTGAAACCGATACTGCCGAGCAGGTTTCAAGGTGACGTAGGTTTTCTTCAATTCGTCGGTTTCCGCCGATCGAACTTCGGTGTATTTTTCACCTTTTAGACTCACTATTTGGTTATTCCGATAACGAACTAATTTCTTTGGTTCCTACAATTATAATTGTAGGTTAGTTTACTGAACAACTTTTAAACCAATTCAAAAATAATTTTTTTTACTTAGATAACACCACATACCCATTTTGGCGCAACGGGTTTGTGTTCTCTTTTATCATCTGATTGATCAACATACATATACCTACGAATTATATTAATAAATATATAATTTATGTTCAAAAACCAGATAAAAATGTTTCATTCGGAAAAAAAACAACTTAAACCTCGATAATATATGTTGTCGTAATTCATTATCATTTTGTTCTTTCTTGAAAATCGGTTTCTGTGCCTAAAAATAATTCAATATGTATATTTAATAATTAATTTAATAATTATATATTGTACTTGTCGAGGTATGTTAGCAGTAAGACTTTCTCCAGCTTCTTGACGGTGAAGTATTAGTTGAGCGGCTTTTTCAGTGTCGCCGTCAGCGATACATAAACAATGTCGAACTTCGACTGAACATGATGTTGGAAACATTTCTTGGAGAAGATTTATTTGCTCGTCGTCGCTGCCGCCATTGTTTGGGTCACTTTCCGCGTTTAAATCTTCGTCCAGGAATTCTTCGGAAAATTTAGTCGGGGATAATTCATCTGTGTCGGATTTTGCGTCGGAATTTGGAGTAATGGGAGTATCTTCGTCGTTTTTTACATCATCTAAGGATTGAAATGAATGAGGATTAGAAGGATATGTTTAAGTAAAATGGGTTTTTTTTGTATAAGTACCAGTGTTTTGAGTTTTTGGGAGATTTAGAGCAAGATCGAATACCCATCGACAAATGTGGTCACTGTTGAAGAAATAATTTTTAAAATACAGGATTTTAAATTTTTGGCATTGCAAAACTTTTCTTATTCAAAGTGTGGAAATTTTATAAATCCAGATCTTCAGAATATAAACTTTGAAATTGTGATATTTTCGTCTTGTCAAATCAAAAAAAAGTTTAAATTAAAAAAGAAAAAGAAATTTTGAAATTTTAAGAAAATTGTAAAAAAATTTACAATGTTTTTTTGGTTTCTGACAATTGTACAGCGTACAAATACGCAGTAAAATAACCACACTAAATCATTAAAAAAAATTAAATCGGTAACATTTTAAACCATTTGAAAATTTTCCAAAAAATTTTCTAAAAAATTTACAACACTAAATAATTGCATTTTTTCTACATTACCAAAAAATAATCAATTAAAGAACAAAATTTCATCTTTTTCACACGAAGTCTCATAATTGACTTACAAGAAATCATTTTTTTTTTAATTAAAAAAAAAGCACAAAGCACAACAAAACATTCCAATTTCTGGGCTAATTCCCACGATTTTCTCTAAAAACATCAAAGTACACTCTTTTTACTTATTAATTTCAGCAAATTCAGGTAAGTAAGCGCTCATCATCTCGGTAAAATCATCGACGTCAAACGCATCTTCAGAATTGCCCTGCTTCGCAATTTGTTCAAGAATTCCAACGATGTACGTTAATAAAAATTCATCGATTACGCTACATCGATTAAAACGAAAAAAAGTTCAATAAATCGATTTTTCCTTTTTTAAACGAATTTAATACTTATAAATCAAACCTGAGATTTGCGTCACCAATATGTCGTTCAACGAATGCGGAAAATGATTTTTTCACAAAATCCTCCTTCGAATCAGTCATACTTAAAATTTTTCTCACCGAATCTGCAGTTGCAAAATAGAAATTATTATCAATACCACATAACTTTACAATAATTTTTTTTAAACACAAAAAAATGAATTAGTCCTGCAAATAAAATTTTTACAATTTTAAAACGAACATTATTTTTTTTAAGGTCAATGTCATTTTTTAAACAGTGTTAAAATATATATAAAATTCATAGCAAACCAAAACAAAAATTTTCTATAATTTGCACTCGTAACTTTAACAGAAAAATCTGAAATTTTAACATACAAAAATATAATTAACGGCTTTTAAAATAAATTTTATAAAAATGTATTCGAGAAACCCACTATCAATTTTGACAATTTAAAACAATTATTACAAAATTGTGTTACAAAACGCATTAAACCTTTCAATTTCATTTGAAAAACCCAAATATGTTACTAAATTCAACACTTTTTAGTCACAAAAGACAAAAAAATTTAAAATTAAACCAAAAACGAACTCCCGCAAAATCAAAACAAAACATCAGCGGCATCACTGTCCCACCCAAAATTTACGAAAAATCACGATTTAAAATATAATTTCACTATTTTTACCTATCCACGATATCTTTGAGTTATAACTCGTATCTTCAAATAATTTTGCAAATTCAATAACCAAAAATTGTTGATTTTTTTGTAGAAATCTATCCTGCAAAAGCCACAACCGACTGGATTGGATTTTGGTAGCTGCTGTTGACAGGGAATTAACGCCAGTGAGTTGTGCCAGAAATGTAAGCAGAGTTAGCTTAAAACCACAGAAATTTCACTAACTCAGTGATCGATGGTTTGGCTGGTGCCAGTGAAACTCACAATTGCTCGTGGAAGTCAAATAATTTATCAAATTACTAAATGCGCAATGTTAAAAATAAAACTGAGAAATTATAAATTTTGAAAATTCAAAAATTAAATGTGAAAAAAGAAAAAGAAAAATTGAGAAATTAAAATGTTTCACTTTTATTTCTCGAATACAGCAGAGTAGAATAAAAAAACACCAGACTTATACACAATGAAAACTAAGATTGTAATTGCTAACAAACGAACATTGAATGGGATTAATAGATGTTAAAAGGTAAGTGAATTACAGAATTGCGTAGGGAGAATGTCGAAATTCTGTCGTCATCGTGGAATGCAAAGAAACGTTGTTTTCCATTTTCAATGCAAACGTGGATATCATAATTTGGCCGAAAGATCACTGATGCGTTAACTAGGAATGTCTAGACAGATTGTACCAAGTTATATTCTGTGAGGGGTCTATCTGTTTTGTTTTGCATTGCTTAACGTCAGTTCTTTTACAGGCCAAACATCAAATGCTCTACATTTTCCCCGGAAATCAATGAGTGACGTATAGGAGATTGCCGGAATACCAATAGCACGTGGACTGTTGTTTATTCCAGCAATAATAAAACGAATCTTGTCATCTCACGGAAGTTTCATTGGTGCGTTGCAGTTTGCACAACAGTGCAGATTTTGCTAGCACGAATTCTTCAATCGTCTTGTTAATTGTCACGCAATTTGCTATTCGAGCATTCAACTTCACCAAAAATTCATCCTAATTATAGCGATTCAACGAATTTCCGCTTGAAGGCAGCCAATCCAAGTATTTAGGTGAGGTGTGCAGCCTCTACTTCGTGCCAATTTTCAACACTGTTAATTTCGTAACGGCAACTGCCAAACGTGGCATCATCCCAATCACTTAGTTTAGCTAACCGTTCAATTTGTGCCCACCACTTGCGAGATTTCATGCGATCCCCATTAAATTTTCGTACTGTATATCTGATGATAAATCTAGTTTTATGTAAAATTTCATCTAAGTTGCTATTGCATTCTGTTCCTGACGTTTAGTAATCAACTGCATCTGTTCTTGCATTACAGTTACCATGTCGTGAATTATGTTTATCCACGTGGCAGACTTGGAATCAATTTGTGGTAAATTAGTTTTTTCACTGAGCTTCAGATCGGATATATTCGCTGCTATAGCGTGATCAACGTTTGATTGATGTGCATCTTTGTTGCTCGTTTGTATCAATTTACGTATCTGATGTTGCATTCGTAACTTCACATCGAGCCATCATTATGATGTCTGTCATTGTCCTCTAAAAGACGAGATGCATGTTTGGTATGGGTACCATTTGTCATCGGAATTTTCCTCAATTCCAATTCATTCACTATTAAATTAGTAGGTAACTGGAAAATAACATCAGCAAGATGGCCTCAAAAATCTTGTCGTCGTAAACATGCGATGACATTGTTAACAATTTTTTTGCAAACGATAAATACTAGAGTTCGTAAAACGAGATTGACACTAGTAATTAATACAAAAACAGGTTGTCCTGTAAGTTCTTTGTAATGAATGCACGTTGTCCTTAATTTGGGAATTGTTCACTTTCGAGTCAAAATATGCAGTATTTTCAGCTCACATACTACACACCTTGTCAATGATGTTCAAACAGATTCCGTTAGAAAATTAACGTTCACAACAGCACATCGGTGGAAAATTCGCTGATCAAACGAACGAGGCTTTCAAACACCCGCCATATTTAAAAGGAACTGCAGTTTATTATTTCGCCGTCAACTGGCACTGATGTCCTACTACAATTCAAAAGTGAAATTTTAGAATTTATACAAGTCAATTACAACAAATAACGAAACCAAATTTCACGTCGTTACTTTTTATTAAGACAAATTCAATAAATCTCTAAATTTTGCAACACAAGAACAA
Source organism: Stigmatogaster subterranea (assembly GCA_034696085.1). NCBI lineage: Eukaryota > Metazoa > Arthropoda > Chilopoda > Geophilomorpha > Himantariidae > Stigmatogaster > Stigmatogaster subterranea. The sequence continues at coordinate 7,658 of JAQIWS010000824.1, read as the reverse complement.
TAATTCCCACTGCAACAAAGCCCTTTCCAATTGTTTTTCCACAGAAAATTTCCACTGTCTAGCAAAATTCTACCAAAGTCCAAAAACGAATGTTAAAAAAAAATTACAGTAGTAGTAGAATAACAAAAACCGAAACAAATTGTGTTACATTTCATTTTAAATCTATTTTTTCTTTTTATTATATATTTAATCTTTAATACTTTATATTTTTATAATACTTTAATATACTTTTCATTTATCGTAAGAGATTTCTAAACTACGATTGATTACCAGCTTTCTTCCAGAAAAACAAAAACAGGATTTTAACTTTAGTTTCAGAATATTTTAAAGCTACATTTCCACATCTTTACTTATTTTTTTCAAGTAACTGTACATTGTATACAAAAATTAAACTGGAATGCTACATTAAAACAAAAATTTTCATTTTTTGTCAACTGGAAAAACGCTGCAAAATGCCAAAATTCAAATATTTCATTTTCAGTTTTTCGAACTTAAAAAAAAGAAGTAGAAAATGCCACAATTTCAGCTTTAAATAAATAACAAAAATTTGATTGCATTTTACGTTTGTTTCATTTCTTAAGAGTAGAAAAATTAGAAAATAAAAGTAACAAATTGTCGCTTCTGACTGTGCGTATGGAGAACACTAAATTATTCTTTAAATTTACAAGAAAAAACTGAGATTACTCAATTATGCAGCGATTATTATTTTCCTTTTTTTGCTACCAGTAAGAAACTAAAAAGTATAATTATAAGAACTAAAGTAGAATACGCCATCTTGTATATTTATTTTCAAGATTCCTTTTTCTTGGCGAAAAGTGCTTGGACATCAGCGAGTGCGCGTTCGATTTGGCGAGAGAAACGAAATGAATCCTATTAAAAAAACAAAAAATATTAAAAAATGTCTAATTTCCTAAGTTTCAACGTCCTAAGTAATAAATATTAATATTTAAATAGTTCACCGTCTCAGGCGACGACTTTTTGCTCGAAATGTGGAAAAATAACATATCTTCGCCGGCTATGATGTAAGATACCCCATAGCCGTCGTCAGCAACCTTCAAAAAGTTATTTGATTAATTTAAGAATTTGTTGTCAAAATTGAAAAAAAAATTACCGGTCCAAATCCTCCACCAGCCGAGATGTAATTTGGATTCTTTGCTAAATCCAACTTAGTCGTCTGCCCGTGCGGTGTCTATTGCGAAATACAAGTGTAAATTATTTAAATTTTATTAGATTTATAATTTAAAAAAAATTTTAGTACTTGACTCGTGGATAATCGCCAAGGCTCACTGAGAACTTCTTTCAAAAAGGGCGAATCTACTTCGAGATATTTGGAGATAACGTATAAACAAAACAGATGTCGATCAATTCCCTTTCCACACATCGCATCTTGATACCCGCGTTGATGAACCTGGCAAGCTTTTTTCAAAAGCGCAATTGTTTCTTCTTTCTGAAAAAAAATATTTGGTTTTGTTTTATACTCCATATAAAAATGAAACAAAACGTTAAAAAATAATTTAAATTACTGGTTTGCTTTTATCGTCCATGGCTTTCACCCACTCGCACGATTCAACGGTGCATGGACGAACAGTTTCAGTGCGACCTTCACGGTACAAACGCGTCATCGATGCCTCGTACGTTAAATTAAACTTCCCAGCATCCTTTTAAATAAACTTCGTAATTAATTTTTAATAAATAAATTGGAATTTGTCAATTTACCCTGTAATAAGCCAATTGAAGCGCCATTTGAATATACGCGTCTGGACTAACGCGGCACGTTTTCATAAATCCTTTGCCATAAGCACTGTGCGCTAAAATGTGCAAGTCAACGTCGCTTAAAATGCCGATCGCACCTTGAAGCGATTGCTCGATAACTTCTAAACACTAAAAAATTCAAATTTAATTATGTTAACAAGTACAATAGTTCAATAATTTTCAAGGGTCAAGTAAACCTCCGGTTTAATATCCCACTTCAGTCGAACTGGAGTAGGAGGCTCGAATTCAATTTTTCCTTTGCAATGTCCCATTTCGTCATATCTGAGAAATTCAATAAAAAAAATCACTAAATTTGTTTAAACAAGTTCAGAAACAAATGGCACAACTAGTGTTATTTATAGTACAGCTCAAACCACAATACAACAGAGGAAATTTTATCAAAAGTCTAAGTTTTACGCCTAATATTAGTTTTATTGTAAAAAGGTTATAAGCTGTACAAAACAGAAAAACTGTAAACTAAACTAAACTAATCGACAAAAAAATTGGAAAGGCGGATTTTACTGGTCATTACCGAGCAGATTAATAATAGGTGTTTATATTTGGAATGGAAAAACAAGAAAGAGATAAAAAGTAAGGAAAAAAGCTACTCAAAACAAGCGTGATTTAGCAAAATATAAGAAACGAAAATTAAAATTTTTGAGTTCTAAATTTGACGGGTTTTTGTATCGATTTGAAAAATTTACAGTCAAATGTTTTTACTCAGCAGATTTGATTTTAAAGAGTACTTGTTTAATATTTAAGAAACTTATTTCATTTCCCAACCATTTTAAAAATCCTGTTCCACATTTTCTAATATACAGTATTTATAACAATTTCCCAAATTCTACACAAGGTTTTGTATAAATGTCGAGCCACGATCTAAGCTTCGTCATTTGCAGAGCATTTGTAAAAAGTTATTGGAGGGAAAAATATAAAAAACCACTGAAAACTTCATTGAAAATAGTGGAATCAATTATCCATGATCAAAACCACATTCCATTAAAATCGAATCTGCCATATTTTCCCCCTTCAAAAAAAACACAGAATTACTTTTACCACAAAAAAATTTAAATTCTGCAAATCGAGGCCTTTAACAAAAATTGCAACAGAATATAAAAGGCATTACAAAAAACCCGAAAAATTATTTTTCGTTTTACCCATCGCGATCGTCAGCCAAACAACATTCCCAAAGATGTCCCATGACGGGTGCATCAGCCCTGTGGGGTACAAATTAATTCACAAATAAAATAATAATATTCAATCTACCCAATACCAAGGGATTTTACACCCTGGAAAAGCTGAGGAAGATGCAGCAGGCAGCAAGCACTGCGAAAAAGAAAAAATTAATGAAAATAAAAAGCCAAAAGAAACAAATTATATTAAAAATAAACGTGTTTTTAAAATAATATAAAATAAAGGAAAGATTTGTGCATCGTGCGACGATAAGATTTGGTTTTGGGAAAATTTGTTTCTTCTTGTGGATGAAAATTTGTGACGAATTGTGGTCAGCCATTTTGTTTTGTTTTTTTGAAATTTTGATGGAAATTGTTAAAAATTTAGATTTAAATAAAATTTATGTTAAATAGAATTTTTTGGGTTAAATTTCAATAAATTATTGAAAATTAACAACAACAAAATAGACGACCAGAAATTCCCGCCATTTTGACTGTATCAGCTCCTAAACTCCCTGACCTGACCAATGACAACGATTTTTAAAAAAACCAAAAAAAAACCACGGTGAGGGGATGAAAATCGTGTTTACCCATGTTGAAATAAATCTTCGCTGAAAACGAACTCCCACATGTGCGATCCAACAGCTGCGTCAGCCCTTAGGTTTAAAACAAACAAAAACAAAAACGGGAACAAAAGGATAAATTAATAATTTTAATTTTTCGTCTTTGATTTTAGTCAGTAAAATCTGCGTCTGCGACGTGGATGAAAAAAATAAATATTATGCTGAAATAAATTTGTAACTGTCGTAAAATTTATTAAAACTTATTGTGGTTTTTTTTTTTTTTAATTGATGATTTAGTGCGTGAAAGACAATTACTCACCATGAATGTTCAGCGTTAAAACCAACCTGAAAAATAAATAAGACAGTAAAAATAAGTTAATTTATGGAGAATAGGAGTTACTCGTAACTTTTCAGATGAAAAATGCAATTTTATGTTAAAAAGGTCATTTTCAGACGGAAAAACTCGAATTTGAGTTGAAAAATTGCAATTTCCAAGTACACATATTCTATTCAACTAGAAAAAACTTTGAAAATGGTGTTTAAAACAAACTCACCCTTCCGTTTCTCGCGACCACCAAATTAAACGACTTATCAAACCAACGATCATATCCTTTACCGTGAAGCAAAATTCTAGCAAAATGATCAAGTTTGGATGGATCGGCCTAAAATTATATATTTTAGTCATTAATAATTTATTTTATTTCTTCACGTGGACATTTTGTTAACATACCGGATCGTAATGAAATTCTTCATCTTCCAACACGACGCAAAACGCGGCTTTTTCAATCGTGTGCAATGACGTGCGATTAACTCCACCCGAAAAATGCTGTTCGCGAGTCTTCGCCCACGTAACTCTATAAAAATTCGTCAGAAATTAGACACAAAAACTTATAATTAACATATGTTCACCAAAAAAACTTATCACCTGTCAGCCGCTGTGAGGGCAGCCAAATGTTGTTCTCCTTTATCCGGTTGCGCTTCTTTGTCATCAAGAATCTTTTGAATTTGCCATTCCATTTCAACGGGTTCCAGCAAACGACCACGGTGATGAATGAACACTTTGTAATAACAACCTCGGTAATAAACGGTAACATGCGTCGAATCGTTCAAGTGAACAACTTTATCTATAAAAAATTGAAAGATTAAAAAAGTAAAAATTAATATTTTTAGCAAAGTAATAAATTTATGAAATTTATTAATAGTAATACAAATAAACCTGTTTCAATTCCAGGTACGCGCGTTGTATTAAAAACCCGTTCGTATTGCCAAGAACATAATGGAACTACTCCTTGGACCATGATCTAGAAATTTTTTTGAAAATTACAGCTTTAAAGATTTAAAATTTAAAAAGACTTATCCGGATTCAGATAGATTAAGGAGAATTATAATTTACTGGTTCTAGTTCTTGTCGTTCGATGGCGCGTCGGAATAGTAAACACGCGTGAATCACACTTCCAGCTCGCGCAGCTTGAATTTTAGTTGGATGGACTAAAATAGCATCCATGCCGTAGAAATTGCTGTTCACCATTATTGGTGATCGACCACGGAGGTAAACGTATTCTTCCCACCAATCAGAAACCTAAACAGAACAAACTAACATTTTATCCACTTACAACATTTAAGCAAAATTTCTTACATAATTTGACGACCACCACGATTTAAGTAATAAATATCGTTGAAATTTCTTTGAGATTCCGTTTTCAAATTCGTTCGCTAATTTCACCATTCTGTCGTACTTTTCGTCATCCAGCAATGGACGGACGGAACGAAGGTACTAATGAACAAGTTTACACCAAAAATTAACACTTTGCATTTAACAAATTGAAATTTAATCAATGTACTCTTTGCATTGTATCTGAAACGGCAGGTACGGGAAGCCGGGGTAAAGATGCCTGGAAACTATAAAGTTGTGGTCGTCTGCCACCGAGTATTTTTACAGCCAACTGAAACAAAAAATTGTGAAATTAAGTAAAACAAAATTCAATGTTTGAGAAAGTACTTAGGATATTAAAATTGTTTGATATTTGAAGTGTTAAGTTCGAATTCGATTAAAATGGAATTTTACTGGATTTAATTTATTTTTTGATTTGGATTAAGAGTATTGAATATCTTGAACTTGAATTCGAAGTTCATAAATTTCAGTCAATGGCGTTCAAATTTCATCACTTATTTTGAATAAATTTAGTCAAAATTCTCTCATTTTTGTTCCAAATTCTCAGATATCAAGAAATACATAAAAAATTCTTGAAAATTATTTTCTAACACTCCAAAAATTTCTGTGAAAATGCAAGAAAATTTTCAAGAATTTTCTTTTCCAACTTTTAGTCAAGCTACAATATTTCGTTAAAAATAAATCCTAAAACTACAAATAATTTTTAAATAATTTTAACCGTACAAGCCAAGATTTCGTCGGCAAACTGACACGAGCTCCACGTCCCCTCGACTCATACATCCATCCTTTATACATCAACAGCGCCTTCAAAATCTGTTGTAACATTAAAATAACGAGCCACCAAGCGAAGAAGCCAAATATGCAACAACTCAGCAAATATGAAAGCGATGAGCCAAGAAAATACCTGCAAAAAAAATTAACATTTTCGCTAACACAAAATCATCTTTAAAATGTATTAAACACCTGAAATCTTACCTTAATATACCAGATTGTATCACTGATACATAACCAGCTGATATATCAACGCCAGCGTATATAATAGCTGTAATGATGGTGATGGTGATGAAAAGACTTTGCAACGATGCGGGATAAACACCATTTTCAACATTATTCTACAAAAATAAAATTAATATTTTAATTTTCGAAATCACAATAATTTGGTTGAAAAAATATTTTTTGTACTTTAAATCTCGTTAAGCGTTTTCTCCAAGATCGAACTCCGCTGGTGAAAACAAGATGTAAGACTTCGTGATCGAAGTTGATGTGAACGCCTTCGTGAGTGACGCTGAACGAAAATGCCACTGCAGCGTGGGCTTCGGCCATCTTGGGTTTAGAGTTGAGATGAGAAAGAATTTAAACCCAAGGCGACGTCACGGTGTTTGGTTTTAGTTGTTGATAATCTGGAAAATTTGAAAATTTACAAATAAATCAACAAAATCTTATACTAAAATTTATCTCAACCAAAAAACTAAACTTTTTAACAAAATTTCACCGAAAACTGAAAAAAGTTTAAAAATTACAAATTTTTTAAAGAAATTTATTGTAAACAAAAATCATACCCACACAAATCGAATTGAACCAATCACAAAAGTCGATCTCGGACACGCCCTAATTTGGTGAATTACTGATAAAAAATTATCACCATTTTTTTTACAAACATATTTTTGAGGTAAATAACTGATAATTCGTCGGTTGATTCAACGGAGGACTTTGAAATAGTGTAAAGGTCGAAAATATTGTTTATCTTGCGTGGCTGTCGTAACAAAATATAATTCGAATTAGGGACATTTTGGTTTTTTTGGGGTGAATTAAATAATTATTACTTTTTTGGGTTACTGTGGTTTAAGAAATTTTTTTTTTAATGTTTTATACTTTTTTAACGTTTTAATTTATTGACACTGTCTAATCAATTTTTTTTTTTGCAGTACTGTAGACCAATGATTCGTAATTAAATATTTCGAAATCGTCTGAAGACTTAAAAATATCAAGTGGAGGAGAAGATTTAAAACAAATTGCTTTCTCAAATTAGACGGAAAAAAATTTATTTCCCAGTAATATAAGGGCAGTTTAATTCGTCATATCGTTAATTAAATTGTTTAAAAATTTTGAAATTTGGTTTTACATTTTGAAGAGCAGAATAAATAATTTTTCCACATTTTTCACCTTAAATTTATACCTTAAAAAATTTTCCAAAATTTCTACAAAAATTTCAAATTAATATCAAACTTACTGCGTAAACAGATTATCTCAGATGTTTTTCAACACTTCACTCTAAATTTCCACCAAAAAATTCAAAATTTCAAAAACTTCACAATTCAAAACACAAAATCATCTTTAAAAATAAACTAAACCACAACAACAACAAAAAAAAATCAACAAATATTGTAAATAAACATTTTCCGATTTCCCAAAAAAATTCACCTTTAACCCTTCAAATACCAAGGATCAAAATCAACGTTAACACCCGACAACGGTGACAATTGTCACACATTCTATGGG